>CM038794.1:198996129-199031749 GCA_021764765.1 Vicia sativa
GTGAATGCAAACTTAAGAAATTCAAAAATAAGGAACATAAACCTCAAGAAATACGATGATATTTCAAGTGAATATAAACCTAAGAAAAATGTGGATGAAATTGAAATGAATATAATTCTTTAAAAATTGAGGAAACCTTATGAAACTTGACGCGACATAAAAATCTTAAGAAAATATAGGGAACTTCAAGTGAATAGATCCATAAATTTGAGTGAATGTAAACCTTAAGAAATTCTTGAAGAAATACTAAGTGAACATAAACTTTAAGAAATATGATGATTTATAATTGAAGTGAATATGAAATGAAAGCTTAGAAAATAATTTGAGGAAAACCTCGATGAAACTTGATGAGACAATCTTAAGAAAACTGTGGAATTCAAGTAAATAGATCCATGAAATTTGAAGTGAATGTAAACTAAAATTTTTGAAGAAATAACAACATAAAACCTTAAGAAATATGATGACATATTTGAAGTGAATATAAGTCTTAGAAATGTGATGAAAATTGAAATGAATATAAGTCTAGAAAATTTGAGGAAAACCCATGAAACTGACGTGAAATATAAATCTTAAGAAAATATGTGGAATCTCAAGTGAACATAGATCAAGAAATTTGAAGTGAATGTAAACTTAAGAAATTTTGAAGAAACACGGTGAATATAAACTTAAGAAATATGATGATATTTGAAGTGAATATAAGTCTTAGGAAATGTGATGAAATTTGAAATGAATATAAGTCTCTAGAAAATTTGAAAACATGAAACTTGACGTGAAACATAAATCTTAAGAAAATCTGGTGGAATCTCAAGTGAATATAGATCTCAAGAAATGAAGTGAATTTAAACCTTAAGAAATTTTTGAGGAATATAAGCATAAACCCTAAGAAATATGATGATATTTGAAGTGAA
This sequence comes from Vicia sativa, assembly GCA_021764765.1. Lineage (NCBI taxonomy): Eukaryota > Viridiplantae > Streptophyta > Magnoliopsida > Fabales > Fabaceae > Vicia > Vicia sativa. The sequence continues at coordinate 198,997,038 of CM038794.1, forward strand.
TATAAGTCTTTAAAAATGTGATGAAAATTGAAATGAATATAAGTCTCTATAAATTTAAGGAAAATCTGATGAAACTTGACGTGAACATAAATCTTAAGAAAATCTTGTGGAATCTCAAGTGAACATAGATCTGAAGAAATTTGAAGTGAATGTAAACCTTAAGAAATTTTGAAGAAATACGAAGTGAACATAAACGATAAGAAATATGATCATATTTGAAGTGAATATAAGTCTTTAGAAAATGTGATGAAAATTGAAATGAATATAAGTCTCTAGAAAATTTGAGGAAAACCAAATGAAACCTGACGTGAACTTAAATCATAACAAAATATGTTGTAATCTCAAGTGAACATAGATCTGAAGAAATTTAAGGTGAATGTAAACCATAAGAAATTTTGAGGAAATACAAAGTGAACATAAACCTTAAGAAATATGATGATATTTGAAGTGAATATAAGTCCTAGAAATGTGACAAATTTGAAATGAATATAAGTCCAGGAAAATTTGAGAAAACATGATGAAATCTGACGAATACATAACAACTTAGAAAATATCTGGAATCTCAAGTGAACATAGATCTCAAGAAATTTGAAGTGAATGTAAACCTTAAGAAATTTGAACAAATAATAAGGAATATAAACTTAAGAAATATGATGATATTTGAAGTGAATATAAGTCTTAGAAAATGATGAAATTGAAATAAATATAAGTTCGGAAAATTGAGGAAAACCTGATGAAACTTGACGTGAACATAAATCTAAAGAAAATGGTGTAATTTAAAGTAAACAGATTCAAGAAATTTGAAGTGAATATAAACTTGGTGAAATTTTTGATGAAATACGAGGTGAACATAAACCTTGAGAAATATTATGATATTTGAAGTGAATATAAGTCTTTAGAAAATGTGATGAAGTTTGAAATGAATATAATTCTCTAGAAAATTTGAGGAAAATTTAATTAAACTTGACGTGAACAAAAATCTTAAGAAAATCTGATGGAATCTCAAGTGAACATAGATTTGAAAAAATTTGAAGTGAATGTTAACCTTAAGAAATTTTGAAGAAATACGAAGTGAACATACACCTTAAGAGATCTAATGATATTTGAAGTGAATATAAGTCTTTAGAAAATGTTATATAATTTAAAATGAATGTAAGTCTCTAGAAAATTTGAGGAAAACCTGATGAAACTTGACGTCAACATAAATCTTAAGAAAATATGGTGGAATCTCAAGTGAACATAGATTTGAAGAAATTTGAGGTGAATTTAAACCTTAAGAAATTTTGAAAAAATACGAAGTGAACATAAACCTTAAGAAATATGATGATATTTGAAGTAAATATAAGTCTTTAGAAAATAGGATGAAAATTGAAATGAGTATAAGTCTCTAGAAAATTTAAGGAAAACCTAATGAAACTTTACGTGAACATAAATCTTAAGAAAACTGTGGAATCTCAAGTTAACATAGATCCTGAAGAAATTTGAAGTGAATGTAAACCTTAAGAAATTTTGCAGAAATACGAAGTGAATAAACTTAAGAAATATGATGATATTTGAAGTGAATATAAATCTTTAGAAAATTTGATGAAAATTGAAATAAATATAAGTCTCCAGAAAATTTGAGGAAAACCTAATGAAACTTGACGTGAACATAAATCTTAAGAAAATCTAGTGGAATCTTAAGTGAACATAGATCTGAAGATGTTTGAAGTGAATGTAAACCTTAAGAAATTTTGAAGAAATACAAAGTGAATATAAAACTTAAGAAATATGATGATATTTGAAGTGAATATAAGTCTGTAGAAAATGTGATGAAATTTGAAAAGAATATGTCTCATGAGAACACTAGATGAAACTTGGATTTGGACATAAAATATTAAGAAAATATGGTGGAATCACAAGGAATGTTAGATTTGAAGAAATTTGAGTGAATATAAACCTTAAGAAAATTTCATGAAATAATGAAGTGAATATAAACCTTAGAAATATATGATATTTGAGTGAATATAAGTTCAGAAAATGTGATGAAAGTTGAAATGAATATATGTCTCTAGAAAATTTGAGGAAAACCGTTGAAACTTGACGCACATAAACTAAGAAAATATGGTGAACTTCATGAACATAGATCGATGAAATTGAAGTGAATGTAAATCTTAAGAAATTTTGAAGAAATACGAAGTGAACATAAACCTTAAAAAATCTGATGATATTTTAAGTGAATATAAGTCTTTAGAAAATGTAATGAAATTTGAAATGAATATAAGTCTTTAGATAATTAGAGGAAAACCTGATGAAACTTGACGTCAACATAAATCTTAAGAAAATATGGTGGAATCTCAAGTGAACATAGATTTAAAGTAATTTGAGGTGAATGTGAACCTTAAGAAGTTTTGAAAAAGTACAAAGTGAACATTGTAACACCCCAATTATACCCAAAGTTTTATATGTTAAAATCAGAGTAATTTTAAAATTTCATAAATTAAATAATTTGAGGGCTAACCATCAAAACAACTCACTTTTAAATAATGTTTTAAAGCTAAATCCTTGATACATAGCATCGAAACAAAATGATCTATAAAATCAAAACACCTTCTTTTTATTAAACTTCATCAAAATATGTTTTCATAAATTATGATTCTTATTCAAAAGGAATAATAATAAAACTGAAACAACAAGACGTATAAATATTCTGAAAAGCAATGGACTTGAGCGAAACCGACCACCTCAAAGAACTATAGACTGCTCATAACTCCGACGTTAACAATATATAGGTAACTAAAAACAAGTAAAGGGTGAGATACTCCAAAACATAATTAAGTATGATAATATATATATATATATATATGATAATGCTCTGAAATATAAGGGGTATAGAATAAGCGCACCCAAATACATAATCAAAACTCACTGATTTACCTGGAAATCCTATTGTATAATCACACTTTATCACCTGAGGAATCTCATCGATATAAACGGCCAACACATAACCTCCACACCATCAAATACATCACTAATTAACACTGCAGTAATCTTCCAACAAAATAACAATAATGCTAGTAATATACAACAAATTATCAAATTACACAAACATCTTCTTTGGCATAAAGCCCATCATCACAATATCATCACAAACATCAAGCATCATATGTCATCCCAATTTAATATCATCCATCAATCGGCAAAACTCACTTAAAACCCAAACATAAACATAACTGGACTCCATGAGTATTAAGGACTATATATGTGGTACCGCTTTGTCTCTGTAATTAGGAAACTTGCATAAAGCCGATCTCGCCAGATAAAAGCCATTTATCACTGCACAAGCCTTCTTCATATGAAATGTGTGACTCACAATAAAACAACACAACACACAACAATGACCATCTAAATTGCAACGCCATAATGTATCCAAACAAGATAAATATATCATCGCATTTGTATATCAACAAGTATTTAATAAATACACTACGCAAACCACACCATCGTTATGAATTAATTACCAAATTAAAACGGAAATAAGTCAAAACGCTAATAATCGCCACGAAGTAATTTAATAATGTATTAATTGGAATCGCCGACGCCGAAATCGATTGTCCATGCGCATTTAAATCTAATAAAACACCGTCCGATCCATTATCGTGAATTGGCCATACCGGTCGGTCGTAAAACTCATAATTTCCAAAACTGATCACTACGTCTACATCAGTCAAATTAATAGCATCATTCAATTTCGTTGAATCTGCATCAACTGTCGGATTACTCAAATCTAATATAACGTTCTAAATTTAATCGACTATCTTATCCCTAATTATATTTTATTAATAACTTGTAGTGTATGAATTAATTGAAAATTGAACTGATGAAACCAAAATTATGGTGAAAATACTTGTTGAATAAAACAGAAAACTAATACAAAGAAGTGAAGAATTTAAAAAATTTACAACTTGCCACAGGGGGCGCATCGCCCTTGAGGGCTTGAATGAAAGAGAGACGGCTGCCTCCCCCATATGTTCTTCCCATGGAAACGTGGTTTTTTTTTTGTTTTATTGTAAGCATTTTCAATAATCAAGGACAATGTAAATTCATTTTTCTTGTTTTAATGTGAAGCATTTTCATTGTAAGCATTTCTTTTCAATAATGGACAATGTAAATTATTTTTCTTGTTTTAATGGGAAGTATTTTCAATGAATTTTCATAATCATGGACAATGTAAATTCATTTTTCTTGTTTTACTTTTAAGCATTTTCATTTCCATTATCATTTTCTAATTAATCTTATTTTCATTTCCATTTACTAAAACACAATACAACACTAAACACTTGATAATCTCTATACCAAATTCAACTTCTCTAAACATATTCAATCATCAACCAACCAACCCTATAAAACCAACTATCAATATCAAATCCAAACTATCACTAACAAACCCTAACTATATGAAATAGAATCAAACATCCTCAAACACCCAATTCAAACCACAACATTAATTTTTCACAAATCCAAAATATATATCAAAACCCAATTATAGGAAGTGGAAAATCAAATTTTACCATGGAAGCTTTGGTTGAGGATGATTCTACAAACCTAACTTCAAGCTCCTCTCTCTTGCTCCTTTCATCTTCTTCTCAAACCTCACTTTCTCTCAAGTTTCTATGTTAGGTTGTTGTTATGGTAAAGGAAAGAAAAAAAAAAGGAATGAGTTTTATAATGATGTTTCTACTAGCTCCTATCCATGTTTGCTTTTTGTGTTTTAGAATGGAAGGAAAAATGAGGAGAAATGGTTTATAATGGTATTTCCCTACTAGTAAGCTTAAGGGTGCAAACCTAATTTTCAACAATTACTCCTCACACCCATAACCAATTATATCATTAATATAATTAATTCAATCAATTAAAATAATATCGGGGAATTAAAATATCGGATCCGAATAATATTTTACGGGACCGAACGGAACGTCGCCAGATAAATTAATAGATATATTAATTAATATAATTATCTTCGCTACAAAACAATCGACAAACGGTAATTCAAAATATTAATATAATATAATATTAAATAAAAACGGGCGTTACAAACATAAACCTCAAGAAATATGATGATATTTAAAGTGATTATAAGTCTTTAGAAAATTTGATGAAAATTGAAATGAGTATAAGTGTCTAGAAAATCTGAGGAAAACCTGATGAAAATTGACGTGAGTATAAGTCTTAAGAAAATCAAGTGGAATCTCAAGTGAACATAGATCTGAAGAAATTTGAAGTGAATGTAAAACATAAGAAATTTTGAAGAAATACAAAGTGAACATAAAACATAAGAAATCTTATGATAATTGAAGTGAATATAAGTCTTTAGAAAATGTGATGAGATTTGAAATGAATATAAGTCTCTAAAAAATTTGAGGAAAACCTGATTAAACTTGACGTGAACATAAATCTTAAGAAAATATGTTGGAATCTCAAGTGAACATAGATCTGAAGAAATTTGAAGTGAATGTAAACCTTAAGAAATTTTGAAGAAATACCAAGTGAACATAAAACCTAAGAAATCTGATGATATTTGAAGTGAATATAACTCTTTAGAAAATGTGATGAGATTTGACATGAATATAAGTCTCTAGAAAATTTGAGGAAAACCTGATGAAACTTGACGTGAACATAAATCTTAAGAAAATATGTTGGAATCTCAAGTGAACATAGATCTAAATAAATTTGAAGTGAATGTAAACCTTAAGAAGTTTTGAAGAATTACAAAGTGAACATAAACCTTAAGAAATATGATGATATTTGAAGTGAATAAGTCAGTAGAAAATGTGATGAAATTTGAAATGAATATAACTCTCTAGAAAATTTGAGGAAAACCTGATGAAACTTGACTTGGACATAAATGTTAAGAAAATACGGTGGAATCTCAAGTGAACATTGATCTGAAGAAATTTGAAAAGAATGTAAACCTTAAGAAATTTTTGTAGAAATACGACGTTAACATAAACCTTATGAAATATGATGATTTTTGAAGTGAATATAAGTCTTTAGAAAATGTGATGAAATTTGAAAGGAATATAAGTCTCTAGAAAATTTGAGGAAAACCCGATGAAACTTGACGTGAACATAAATCTTAAGAAAATGTGTTGGAATCTCAAGTAAAGATAAATCTGAAGAAATTTGAAGAGAATATAAACCTTAAGAAATTTTGATGATATACGAAGTGAACATAAACATTGAGAAATATTTTGATATTTGAATTGAATATAAGTCTTTAGAAAATGTGATGAAATTTGAAATGAATATAAGTCTCTAGAAAATTTGAGGAAAACCTGATATAATTTTATGTGAACATATATCTTAAAAAAATATGTTGGAATCTCAAGTGAACATAGATCTGATGAAATTAGAAGTGAATGTAAATCTTACGAAATTTTGAAGAAATACGAAGTGAACATAATCCTTAAGAAATATGATGAGATTTGAAGTGAATATAAATCTTTAGAAAATGTGATGAAAATTGAAATGAATATAAGTCTCTTGAAAATTTGAGGAAAACCTGAAGAAACTTGACGTGAAAATAAATCTTAAGAAAATCTGGTGGAATCTCAAGTGAACATAGATTTGAAGAAATTTTCAGTGCATGTAAACCTTAAGAAATTTTTAAGAAATACAAAGTGAACATAAAACTTAAGAAATCTGATGATATTTGAAGTGAATATAGGTCTTTAGAAAATGTGAAAATATTTGAAATGAATATAAGTCTCTAGAAAATTTGAGGAAAACCTGATGAATTGACGTTAATATATCTTAAAAATATGTTGGAATCTCAAGTGAACATAGATCTGATGAAATTTGAAGTGAATGTAAACCTTAAGAAATTTTGAAGAAATACGAAGTGAACACAAACCTTAAGAAATATAATTATATTTGAAATGAATGTAAGTCTTTAGAAAATGTGATGAAATTTGAAATGAATATAAGTCTCTAGAAAACATGAAAACCTCGATGAAACTTGACGTGACGAAATCTTAAGAAAATATGGTGGAATCTCAAGTGAACATAGATCTGAAGAAATTTGAAGTGAATGTAAACCTTAAGAAATTTTGATAAAATACGAAGTGAACCTAAACGTTAAGAAATATGATGATATTTGAAGTGAATTTAAGTCTTTAGAAAAAGTGATGAAATTTGAAATGAATATAATTCTCTAGAAAATTTGAGGAAAAGCTGATGAAACTTGAAGTTAACGTATATCTTAAAAAAATATGTTGGAATATCAAGTGAACCTAGATCTGATGAAATTCGAAGTAAATGTAAATCTTAAGAAACTTTGAAGAAATACGAAGTGAACATAAACCTTAAGAAATATGATGATATTTAAAGTGAATACAAGTCTTTAGAAAATGTGATGAAATTTGAAATGAATATAAGTCTCTAGAAAATTTGAGGAAAACCTAATGAAACTCGTGAACATAAATTTTAAGAAAATGTGGTGGAATCTCAAGTAAACATAGATTTGAAGAAATTTGAAGTGAATGTAAACCTTAAGAAATTTTGATGAAATACGAAGTGAACCTAAACCTTAAGAAATATGATGATATTTGAAGTGAATATAAGTCTGTAGAAAATGTGATGAAATTTGAAATGAATATAAGTCTCTGGAAAATTTGAGGAAAACCTGATGAAACTTGACTTGGACATAAATCTTAAGAAAATATGGTGGAATCTAGTGAACATGATCTGAAGAAATTTGAAGTGAATGAAAAACTTAAGAATTTTTTGTAGAAATACGAAGTTAACATAAACCTTAAGAAATATGATGATATTTGAAGTGATTATAAGTCTTTAAAAAATGTGATGAAATTTGAAATCAATATAAGTCTCTAGAAATTTTGATGAAAACCTGATGAAACATGACGGAACATAAATGTTAAGAAAATATGGTGGAATCTCAAGGAGCATAGATCAAGAAATTAAAGTGAATGTAAACTTAAGAAATTTTGAAGAAATACTAAGAATAAACATTGAGAAATATGATGATATTTGAAGTGAATATAAGTCCTTAGAAACTGTGATGAAAATTGAAATGAATATAAGTCTCTAGAAAATTTGAGGAAAACCTGATGAAACTTGACGTGAACATAAATTTTAAGAAAATATCTAGGAATCTCAAGTGAACATAGATGTGAAGAAATTTGAATTGAATGCAAACCTTAAGTAGTTTTGAAGAAATAAGAAGTGAACATAAACCTTAAGAAATATGATGATATTTAAAGTGAATATAAGTCTTCAGAAAATTTGATGAAATTTGAAATGAATATAAGTCTCAAGAAAATTTGAGGAAAACCTAATGAAACTTGACATGGACATAAATCTTAAGAAAATATGGTGGAATCTCAAGTGAACATTGATCTGAAGAAATTTAAGTGCTGTAAAACTTAATAATTTTAGTAGAAATACAAAGTTAACGTAAACCTTAAGAAATATGATGATATTTGAAGTGAATATAAGTCTTTAGAAAATGTGATGAAATTTGAAATGAATATAAATCTCTAGAAAATTTGAGGAAAACCTGATGAAACTTGACATGGACATAAATGTTAAGAAAATACGGTGGAATCTCAAGTGAACATTGATCTGAAGAAATTTGAAAAGAATGTAAACCTTAAGAAATTTTTGTAGAAATACGACGTTAACATAAACCTTATGAAATATGATGATTTTTGAAGTGAATATAAGTCTTTAGAAAATGTGATGAAATTTGAAAGGAATATAAGTCTCTAGAAAATTTGAGGAAAACCCGATGAAACTTGACGTGAACATAAATCTTAAGAAAATGTGTTGAATCTCAAGTAAAGATAATCAAGAAATTTGAAGAGAATATAAACCTTAAGAAATTTTGATGATATACTATGAATATAAACATTGAGAAATATTTTGATATTTGAATTGAATATAAGTCTTTAGAAAATGTGATGAAATTTGAAATGAATATAAGTCTCTAGAAAATTTGAGGAAAACCTGATATAATTTTATGTGAACATATATCTTAAAAAAATATGTTGGAATCTCAAGTGAACATAGATCTGATGAAATTAGAAGTGAATAAATTAAGAAATTTTGAAGAAATACGAAGTGAATATATCCTTAAGAAATATGATGAGATTTGAAGTGAATATAAATCTTTAGAAATGTGATGAAAATTGAAATGAATATAAGTCTCTTGAAAATTTGAGGAAAACTCAAGAAACTTGACGGAAAACTTAAGAAAACTGAATCAAGTGAACATAGATTTGAAGAAATTTTCAGTGCATGTAAACCTTAAGAAATTTTTAAGAAATACAAAGTGAACATAAAACTTAAGAAATCTGATGATATTTGAAGTGAATATAGGTCTTTAGAAAATGTGAAAATATTTGAAATGAATATAAGTCTCTAGAAAATTTGAGGAAACCGATGAAATTGACGTAAATATATCTTAAAAAATATGTTGGAATCTCATGAACATAGATCTCATGAAATTTGAAGTGAATGTAAACCTTAAGAAATTTTGAAGAAATACGAAGTGAACACAAACCTTAAGAAATATAATTATATTTGAAATGAATGTAAGTCTTTAGAAAATGTGATGAAATTTGAAATGAATATAAGTCTCTAGAAAACATGAAAAAAAAACCTGATGAAACTTGACGTGACGAAATCTTAAGAAAATATGGTGGAATCTCAAGTGAACATAGATCCAAGAAATTTGAAGTGAATGTAAACCTTAAGAAATTTTGATAAAATACGGGTGAACAAACGTTAAGAAATATGATGATATTTAAGAAATTAAGTCTTTAGAAAAGTGATGAAATTTGAAATGAATATAATTCTCTAGAAAATTTGAGGAAAAGCTGATGAAACATAAAGTTAACATATATCTTAAAAAAATATGTTGGAATATCAAGTGAACCTAGATCTGATGAAATTCGAAGTAAATGTAAATCTTAAGAAACTTTGAAGAAATACGAAGTGAACATAAACCTTAAGAAATATGATGATATTTAAAGTGAATACAAGTCTTTAGAAAATGTGATGAAATTTGAAATGAATATAAGTCTCTAGAAAATTTGAGGAAAACCTAATGAAACTCGTGAACATAAATTTTAAGAAAATGTGGTGGAATCTCAAGTAAACATAGATTGAAGAAATTTGAAGTGAATGTAAACCTTAAGAAATTTTGATGAAATACGAAGTGAACCTAAACCTTAAGAAATATGATGATATTTGAAGTGAATATAAGTCTGTAGAAAATGTGATGAAATTTGAAATGAATATAAGTCTCTGGAAAATTTGAGGAAAACCTGATGAAACTTGACTTGGACATAAATCTTAAGAAAATATGGTGGAATCTAAAGTGAACATTGATCTGAAGAAATTTGAAGTGAATGAAAAACTTAAGAATTTTTTGTAGAAATACGAAGTTAACATAAACCTTAAGAAATATGATGATATTTGAAGTGATTATAAGTCTTTAAAAAATGTGATGAAATTTGAAATCAATATAAGTCTCTAGAAATTTTGATGAAAACCTGATGAAACATGACGTGAACATAAATGTTAAGAAAATATGGTGGAATCTCAAGTGAGCATAGATCTGAAGAAATTAAAGTGAATGTAAACCTTAAGAAATTTTGAAGAAATACGAAGTGAACAGAAACATTGAGAAATATGATGATATTTGAAGTGAATATAAGTCCTTAGAAAATGTGATGAAAATTGAAATGAATATAAGTCTCTAGAAAATTTGAGGAAAACCTGATGAAACTTGACGTGAACATAAATTTTAAGAAAATATCTAGGAATCTCAAGTGAACATAGATGTGAAGAAATTTGAATTGAATGCAAACCTTAAGTAGTTTTGAAGAAATAAGAAGTGAACATAAACCTTAAGAAATATGATGATATTTAAAGTGAATATAAGTCTTCAGAAAATTTGATGAAATTTGAAATGAATATAAGTCTCAAGAAAATTTTAGGAAAACCTAATGAAACTTGACATGGACATAAATCTTAAGAAAATATGGTGGAATCTCAAGTGAACATTGATCTGAAGAAATTTAAGTGCTGTAAAACTTAATAATTTTAGTAGAAATACAAAGTTAACGTAAACCTGAAGAAATATGATGATATTTGAAGTGAATATAAGTCTTTAGAAAATGTGATGAAATTTAAAATGAATATAAATCTCTAGAATATTTGAGGAAAACCTGATGAAACTGACATGTTAAGAAAATACGTGGAATCTCAAGTGAACATTGATCCAAGAAATTTGAAAAGAATGTAAACCTTAAGAAATTTTGTAGAAATACGTAACATAAACCTTATGAAATATGATGATTTTGAAGTGAATATAAGTCTTTAGAAATGTGATGAAATTTGAAAGGAATATAAGTCTCTAGAAAATTTGAGGAAAACTCGATGAAACTTGACGTGAAATAAATCTTAAGAAATGTGTTGAATCTCAAGAAAGATCAAGAAATTTGAAGAGAATATAAACTTAAGAAATTTTGATGATATACAAGTGAATATAAACATTGAGAAATATTTTGATATTTGAATTGAATATAAGTCTTAGAAAATGTGATGAAATTTGAAATGAATATAAGTCTCTAGAAAATTTGAGGAAAACTCGATATAATTTATGTGAATATATATCTTAAAAATATGTTGGAATCTCAAGTGAACATAGATCCGATGAAATTAAGTGAATGTAAATCTAAGAAATTTTGAAGAAATACAGTGAACATAACCTTAAGAAATATGATGAGATTTGAAGTGAATATAATCTTAGAAAATGTGATGAAATTGAAATGAATATAAGTCTCGAAAATTTGAGGAAACTCAAGAAACTTGACGTGAAAATAAATCTTAAAAAACTGTGAATCTCAAGTGAACATAGATTTGAAGAAATTTTCAAGTATGTAAACCTTAAGAAATTTTAAGAAATACAAAGAATAAACTTAAGAAACTGATGATATTTGAAGTGAATATAGGTCTTAGAAAATGTGAAAATATTTGAAATGAATATAAGTCTCTAGAAAATTTGAGGAAAACCGATGAAATTTGACGTAACATATATCTTAAAAATATGTTGAATCTCAAGTGAACATAGATCCGATGAAATTTGAAGTGAATGTAAACCTTAAGAAATTTTGAAGAAATAATGGTGAACACAACCTTAAGAAATATAATTATATTTGAAATGAATAAGTCTTAGAAAATGTGATGAAATTTGAAATGAATATAAGTCTCTAGAAAACATGAAAAAACTGATGAAACTTGACGGGACGTAATCTTAAGAAAATATGGTGGAATCTCATGAACATAGATCCAAGAAATTTGAAGTGAATGTAAACCTTAAGAAATTTTGATAAAACGAAGGAACCTAAACGTTAAGAAATATGATGATATTTGAAGTGAATTAAGTCTTTAGAAAAGTGATGAAATTTGAAATGAATATAATTTCTAAAATTTGAGGAAAAGCCGATGAAATACTGAGTTAACATATATCTTAAAAATATGTTGGAATATCAAGTGAACCTAGATCCATGAAATTGGTAAATGTAAATCTTAAGAAACTTTGAAGAAATAATAAGTGAACATAAACCTTAAGAAATATGATGATATTTAAAGTGAATATAAGTTTAAAATGTGATGAAATTTGAAATGAATATAAGTCTCTAGAAAATTTGAGGAAAACCTAATGAAACTCGTGAACATAAATTTTAAGAAAATGTGGTGGAATCTCAAGTAAACATAGATTTGAAGAAATTTGAAGTGAATGTAAACCTTAAGAAATTTTGATGAAATACAATGAACCTAAACCTTAAGAAATATGATGATATTTGAAGTGAATATAAGTCTAGAGAAATGTGATGAAATTTGAAATGAATATAAGTCTCTGAAAATTTGAGGAAAACTTGAAACTTGACTGACATAAATCTTAAGAAAATATGGGGGAATCTAAAGTGAACATTGATCTGAAGAAATTTGAAGTGAATGAAAAACTTAAGAATTTTTTGTAGAAATACGAAGTTAACATAAACCTTAAGAAATATGATGATATTTGAAGTGATTATAAGTCTTTAAAAAATGTGATGAAATTTGAAATCAATATAAGTCTCTAGAAATTTTGATGAAAACCTGATGAAACATGACGTGAACATAAATGTTAAGAAAATATGGTGGAATCTCAACATAGATCCAAGAAATTAAAGTGAATGTAAACCTTAAGAAATTTTGAAGAAACAAGTGAATGTAAACATTGAGAAATATGATGATATTGAAGTGAATATAAGTCCTTAGAAAATGTGATGAAAATTGAAATGAATATAAGTCTCTAGAAAATTTGAGGAAAACCTGATGAAACTTGACGTGAACATAAATTTTAAGAAAATATCTAGGAATCTCAAGTGAACATAGATGTGAAGAAATTTGAATTGAATGCAAACCTTAAGTAGTTTTGAAGAAATAAGAAGTGAACATAAACCTTAAGAAATATGATGATATTTAAAGTGAATATAAGTCTTCACAAAATTTGATGAAATTTGAAATGAATATAAGTCTCAAGAAAATTTGAGGAAAACCTAATGAAACTTGACATGGACATAAATCTTAAGAAAATATGGAATCTCATGAACATTGATCCAAGAAATTTAAGTGTCAGAAACTTAATAATTTTAGTAGAAATAATGGGTTAACGTAAACCTGAAGAAATATGATGATATTTGAAGTGAATATAAGTCTTTAGAAAATGTGATGAAATTTAAAATGAATATAAATCTCTAGAAAATTTGAGGAAAACCTGATGAAACTTGACATGGACATAAATGTTAAGAAAATACGGTGGAATCTCAAGTGAACATTGATCTGAAGAAATTTGAAAAGAATGTAAACCTTAAGAAATTTTTGTAGAAATACGACGTTAACATAAACCTTATGAAATATGATGATTTTTGAAGTGAATATAAGTCTTTAGAAAATGTGATGAAATTTGAAAGGAATATAAGTCTCTAGAAAATTTGAGGAAAACCCGATGAAACTTGACGTGAACATAAATCTTAAGAAAATGTGTTGGAATCTCAAGTAAAGATAAATCAAGAAATTTGAAGAGAATATAAACCTTAAGAAATTTTGATGATATAGGAATATAAACATTGAGAAATATTTTGATATTTGAATTGAATATAAGTCTTTAGAAAATGTGATGAAATTTGAAATGAATATAAGTCTCTAGAAAATTTGAGGAAAACCTGATATAATTTTATGTGAACATATATCTTAAAAAAATATGTTGGAATCTCAAGTGAACATAGATCTGATGAAATTAGAAGTGAATGTAAATCTTACGAAATTTTGAAGAAATACGAAGTGAACATAATCCTTAAGAAATATGATGAGATTTGAAGTGAATATAAATCTTTAGAAAATGTGATGAAAATTGAAATGAATATAAGTCTCTTGAAAATTTGAGGAAAACCTGAAGAAACTTGACGTGAAAATAAATCTTAAGAAAATCTGGTGGAATCTCAAGTGAACATAGATTTGAAGAAATTTTCAGTGCATGTAAACCTTAAGAAATTTTTAAGAAATACAAAGTGAACATAAAACTTAAGAAATCTGATGATATTTGAAGTGAATATAGGTCTTTAGAAAATGTGAAAATATTTGAAATGAATATAAGTCTCTAGAAAATTTGAGGAAAACCTGATGAAATTTGACGTTAACATATATCCTAAAAAAATATGTTGGAATCTCAAGTGAACATAGATCTGATGAAATTTGAAGTGAATAAACCTAAGAAATTTTAAGAAATATAAGTGAACAAACCTTAAGAAATATAATTATATTTGAAATGAATGTAAGTCTTAGAAATGTGATGAAATTTGAAATGAATATAAGTCTCTAGAAAACATGAAAAAAAAACCTGATGAAACTTGACGTGGACGTAAATCTTAAGAAAATATGGTGGAATCTCAAGTGAACATAGATCTGAAGAAATTTGAAGTGAATGTAAACCTTAAGAAATTTTGATAAAATACAAGTGAACTAAACGCTAAGAAATATGATGATATTTGAAGTGAATTAAGTCCTTAGAAAAGTGATGAAATTTGAAATGAATATAATTCTCTAGAAAATTTGAGGAAAAGCTGATGAAACTTGAAGTTAACATATATCTTAAAAAAATATGTTGGAATATCAAGTGAATCTAGATCTGATGAAATTCGAAGTAAATGTAAATCTTAAGAAACTTTGAAGAAATAATGGTGAACATAAACCTTAAGAAATATGATGATATTTAAAGTGAATACAAGTCTTAGAAATGTGATGAAATTTGAAATGAATATAAGTCTCTAGAAAATTTGAGGAAAACCTAATAAACTCGTGAACGAATTTTAAGAAAATGTGTGGAATCTCAAGTAAACATAGATCCAAGAAATTTGAAGTGAATAAACCTTAAGAAATTTTGATGAAATAACGAAGAACTAAACCTTAAGAAATATGATGATATTTGAAGTGAATATAAGTCTGTAGAAAATGTGATGAAATTTGAAATGAATATAAGTCTCTGGAATATTTGAGGAAAACCTGATGAAACTTGACTTGGACATAAATC
The DNA here is from genome assembly GCA_021764765.1 of Vicia sativa. Classification (NCBI taxonomy): domain Eukaryota; kingdom Viridiplantae; phylum Streptophyta; class Magnoliopsida; order Fabales; family Fabaceae; genus Vicia; species Vicia sativa. The sequence goes on from CM038794.1 coordinate 199,012,681, forward strand.
TTAAGAAAATATGGGGGAATCTAAAGTGAACATTGATCTGAAGAAATTTGAAGTGAATGAAAAACTTAAGAATTTTTTGTAGAAATACGAAGTTAACATAAACCTTAAGAAATATGATGATATTTGAAGTGATTATAAGTCTTTAAAAAATGTGATGAAATTTGAAATCAATATAAGTCTCTAGAAATTTGATGAAAACTGATGAAACATGACGTGAACATAAATGTTAAGAAAATATGGTGGAATCTCATGAGCATAGATCAAGAAATTAAAGTGAATGTAAACCTTAAGAAATTTTGAAGAAATACGAAGTGAACAGAAACATTGAGAAATATGATGATATTTGAAGTGAATATAAGTCCTTAGAAAATGTGATGAAAATTGAAATGAATATAAGTCTCTAGAAAATTTGAGGAAAACCTGATGAAACTTGACGTGAACATAAATTTTAAGAAAATATCTAGGAATCTCAAGTGAACATAGATGTGAAGAAATTTGAATTGAATGCAAACCTTAAGAAGTTTTGAAAAAATTCGAAGTGAACATAAAGCTTAAGAAATATGATGATATTTGAAGTGAATATAAGTCTTTAGAAAATTTGATGAAATTTGAAATGAATATATGTCTCAAGAAAATTTGAGGAAAACCTAATGAAACTTGACATGGACATAAATCTTAAGAAAATATGGTGGAATCTCAAGTGAACATTGATCTGAAGAAATTTAAGTGCTGTAAAACTTAATAATTTTAGTAGAAATACGAAGTTAACGTAAACCTTAAGAAATATGATGATATTTGAAGTGAATATAAGTCTTTAGAAAATGTGATGAAATTTGAAATGAATATAAATCTCTAGAAAATTGAGGAAAACCTGATGAAACTTGACATGGACATAAATGTTAAGAAAATACGGTGGAATCTCAAGTGAACATTGATCAAGAAATTTGAAAAGAATGTAAACCTTAAGAAATTTGTTGAAATACACGCTAATATAAACCTTATGAAATATGATGATTTTGAAGTGAATATAAGTCTTTAGAAATGTGATGAAATTTGAAAGGAATATAAGTCTCTAGAAAATTTGAGGAAAACCATGAAACTTGACGTGAACATAAATCTTAAGAAAATGTGTTGGAATCTCAAGTAAGATAAATCAAAAATTTGAAGAGAATATAAACCTTAAGAAATTTTGATGATAATGAACATAAACATTGAGAAATATTTTGATATTTGAATTGAATATAAGTCTTAGAAATGTGATGAAATTTGAAATGAATATAAGTCTCTAGAAAATTTGAGGAAAACCTGATATAATTTTATGTGAACATATATCTTAAAAAAATATGTTGGAATCTCAAGTGAACATAGATCTGATGAAATTAGAAGTGAATGTAAATCTTACGAAATTTTGAAGAAATAAAGGAACATAACCTTAAGAAATATGATGAGATTTGAAGTGAATATAAATCTTTAGAAATGTGATGAAATTGAAATGAATATAAGTCTCTGAAAATTTGAGGAAAACTCAAGAAACTTGACGTGAAAATAAATCTTAAGAAAACTGTGGAATCTCAAGTGAATATAGATTTGAAGAAATTTTCAAACCTTATGAAACCTTAAGAAATACAAAGTGAACATAAAACTTAAGAAATCTGATGATATTTGAAGTGAATATAGGTCTTTAGAAAATGTGAAAATATTTGAAATGAATATAAGTCTCTAGAAAATTTGAGGAAAACCTGATGAAATTTGACGTTAACATATATCCTAAAAAAATATGTTGGAATCTCAAGTGAACATAGATCTGATGAAATTTGAAGTGAATGTAAACCTTAAGAAATTTTTAAGAAATACGAAGTGAACACAAACCTTAAGAAATATAATTATATTTGAAATGAATGTAAGTCTTTAGAAAATGTGATGAAATTTGAAATGAATATAAGTCTCTAGAAAACATGAAAAAAACCTGATGAAACTTGACGTGGACGTAAATCTTAAGAAAATATGGTGGAATCTCAAGTGAACATAGATCTGAAGAAATTTGAAGTGAATGTAAACCTTAAGAAATTTTGATAAAATACGAAGTGAACCTAAACGTTAAGAAATATGATGATATTTGAAGTGAATTTAAGTCCTTAGAAAAAGTGATGAAATTTGAAATGAATATAATTCTCTAGAAAATTTGAGGAAAAGCTGATGAAACTTGAAGTTAACATATATCTTAAAAAAATATGTTGGAATATCAAGTGAACCTAGATCTGATGAAATTCGAAGTAAATGTAAATCTTAAGAAACTTTGAAGAAATACGAAGTGAACATAAACCTTAAGAAATATGATGATATTTAAAGTGAATACAAGTCTTTAGAAAATGTGATGAAATTTGAAATGAATATAAGTCTCTAGAAAATTTGAGGAAAACCTAATGAAACTCGTGAACGTAAATTTTAAGAAAATGTGGTGGAATCTCAAGTAAACATAGATCCAAGAAATTGAAGTGAAACCTTAAGAAATTTTGATGAAATACGAAGTGAACCTAAACCTTAAGAAATATGATGATATTTGAAGTGAATATAAGTCTGTAGAAAATGTGATGAAATTTGAAATGAATATAAGTCTCTGGAAAATTTGAGGAAAACCTGATGAAACTTGACTTGGACATAAATCTTAAGAAAATATGGGGGAATCTAAAGTGAACATTGATCTGAAGAAATTTGAAGTGAATGAAAAACTTAAGAATTTTTTGTAGAAATACGAAGTTAACATAAACCTTAAGAAATATGATGATATTTGAAGTGATTATAAGTCTTTAAAAAATGTGATGAAATTTGAAATCAATATAAGTCTCTAGAAATTTGATGAAAACCGATGAAAATACGTGAAATAAATGTTAAGAAAATATGGAATCTCAAGTGAGCATAGATCTCAAGAAATTAAAGTGAATGTAAACTTAAGAAATTTTGAAGAAATACATGAAATAAACATTGAGAAATATGATGATATTTGAAGTGAATATAAGTCCTTAGAAATGTGATGAAATGGAAATGAATATAAGTCTCTAGAAAATTTGAGGAAAACTCGATGAAACTTGACGTGAAATTTTAAGAAAATATCTAGGAATCTCAAGTGAACATAGATGAAGAAATTTGAATGAATGCAAACCTTAAGTAGATTTGAAGAAATAAGAAGTGAACATAAACCTTAAGAAATATGATGATATTTAAAGTGAATATAAGTTCAAAAATTTGATGAAATTTGAAATGAATATAAGTCTCAAGAAAATTTGAGGAAAACCTAATGAAACTTGACATGGACATAAATCTTAAGAAAATATGGTGGAATCTCAAGTGAACATTGATCTGAAGAAATTTAAGTGCTGTAAAACTTAATAATTTTAGTAGAAATACGAAGTTAACGTAAACCTTAAGAAATATGATGATATTTGAAGTGAATATAAGTCTTTAGAAAATGTGATGAAATTTGAAATGAATATAAATCTCTAGAAAATTTGAGGAAAACCTGATGAAACTTGACATGGACATAAATGTTAAGAAAATACGGTGGAATCTCAAGTGAACATATCAAGAAATTTGAAAAGAATGTAAACCTTAAGAAATTTTGTTGAAATACACGTAATATAAACCTTATGAAATATGATGATTTTGAAGTGAATATAAGTCTTAGAAAATGTGATGAAATTTGAAAGGAATATAAGTCTCTAGAAAATTTGAGGAAACCCGATGAAACTTGACGTGAACATAAATCTTAAGAAAATGTTGGAATCTCAAGTAAAGATAAATCAAGAAATTTGAAGAGAATATAAACCTTAAGAAATTTTGATGATATACGAAGTGAACATAAACATTGAGAAATATTTTGATATTTGAATTGAATATAAGTCTTTAGAAAATGTGATGAAATTTGAAATGAATATAAGTCTCTAGAAAATTTGAGGAAAACTCGATATATTTTATGAACATATCTTAAAAAATATGTTGGAATCTCAAGTGAACATAGATCCGAAGAAATTAGAAGTGAATGTAAATCTTACGAAATTTTGAAGAAATACGAAGTGAACATAATCCTTAAGAAATATGATGAGATTTGAAGTGAATATAAATCTTTAGAAAATGTGATGAAAATTGAAATGAATATAAGTCTCTTGAAAATTTGAGGAAAACCTGAAGAAACTTGACGTGAAAATAAATCTTAAGAAAATCTGGTGGAATCTCAAGTGAACATAGATTTGAAGAAATTTTCAGTGCATGTAAACCTTAAGAAATTTTTAAGAAATACAAAGTGAACATAAAACTTAAGAAATCTGATGATATTTGAAGTGAATATAGGTCTTTAGAAAATGTGAAAATATTTGAAATGAATATAAGTTTCTAGAAAATTTGAGGAAAACCTGATGAAATTTGACGTTAACATATATCCTAAAAAAATATGTTGGAATCTCAAGTGAACATAGATCTGATGAAATTTGAAGTGAATGTAAACCTTAAGAAATTTTTAAGAAATACGAAGTGAACACAAACCTTAAGAAATATAATTATATTTGAAATGAATGTAAGTCTTAGAAAATGATGAAATTTGAAATGAATATAAGTCTCTAGAAAACATGAAAAAACTGATGAAACTTGACGTGACGTAAATCTTAAGAAAATATGGTGGAATCTTAAGGAACATAGATCCAAGAAATTAAGTGAATGTAAACCTTAAGAAATTTTGATAAAATACGGAGGAACCTAAACGCTAAGAAATATGATGATATTTGAAGTGAATTTAAGTCCTAGAAAAGTGATGAAATTTGAAAATGAATATAACTCTAGAAAATTTGAGGAAAGTCGATGAAACTTGAAGTTAACATATATCTAAAAATATGTTGGAATATCAATGAACCTAGATCCAGAAAAAGTAAATGTAAATCTTAAGAAACTTTGAAGAAATAATGAACATAAACCTTAAGAAATATGATGATATTTAAAGTGAATACAAGTCTTAGAAATGTGATGAAATTTGAAATGAATATAAGTCTCTAGAAAATTTGAGGAAAACCTAATTAAACTGCAACGAATTTTAAGAAATGTGGTGGAATCTCAAGTAAACATAGATCAAGAAATTAAGTGAATGTAAACCTTAAGAAATTTTGATGAAATACTATGAACCTAAACCTTAAGAAATATGATGATATTTGAAGTGAATATAAGTCTCAGAGAAAATGTGATGAAATTTGAAATGAATATAAGTCTCGAAAATTTGAGGAAAACCTGATGAAACTTGACTTGGACATAAATCTTAAGAAAATATGGGGGAATCTAAAGTGAACATTGATCTGAAGAAATTTGAAGTGAATGAAAAACTTAAGAATTTTTTGTAGAAATACGAAGTTAACATAAACCTTAAGAAATATGATGATATTTGAAGTGATTATAAGTCTTTAAAAAATGTGATGAAATTTGAAATCAATATAAGTCTCTAGAAATTTTGATGAAAACCTGATGAAACATGACGTGAACATAAATGTTAAGAAAATATGGTGGAATCTCAAGTGAGCATAGATCTGAAGAAATTAAAGTGAATGTAAACCTTAAGAAATTTTGAAGAAATACGAAGTGAACAGAAACATTGAGAAATATGATGATATTTGAAGTGAATATAAGTCCTTAGAAAATGTGATGAAAATGGAAATGAATATAAGTCTCTAGAAAATTTGAGGAAAACCTGATGAAACTTGACGTGAACATAAATTTTAAGAAAATATCTAGGAATCTCAAGTGAACATAGATGTGAAGAAATTTGAATTGAATGCAAACCTTAAGTAGATTTGAAGAAATAAGAAGTGAACATAAACCTTAAGAAATATGATGATATTTAAAGTGAATATAAGTCTTCAGAAAATTTGATGAAATTTGAAATGAATATAAGTCTCAAGAAAATTTGAGGAAAACCTAATGAAACTTGACATGGACATAAATCTTAAGAAAATATGGTGGAATCTCAAGTGAACATTGATCTGAAGAAATTTAAGTGCTGTAAAACTTAATAATTTTAGTAGAAATACGAAGTTAACGTAAACCTTAAGAAATATGATGATATTTGAAGTGAATATAAGTCTTTAGAAAATGTGATGAAATTTGAAATGAATATAAATCTCTAGAAAATTTGAGGAAAACCTGATGAAACTTGACATGGACATAAATGTTAAGAAAATACGGTGGAATCTCAAGTGAACATTGGTCTGAAGAAATTTGAAAAGAATGTAAACCTTAAGAAATTTTTGTTGAAATACGACGTTAACATAAACCTTATGAAATATGATGATTTTTGAAGTGAATATAAGTCTTTAGAAAATGTGATGAAATTTGAAAGGAATATAAGTCTCTAGAAAATTTGAGGAAAACCTGAAACTTGACGTGAAATATAAATCTTAAGAAAATGTGTGGAATCTCAAGTAAAGATAAATCAAGAAATTTGAAGAGAATATAAACCTTAAGAAATTTTGATGATATAAGGTGAATATAAACATTGAGAAATATTTTGATATTTGAATTGAATATAAGTCTTTAGAAATGTGATGAAATTTGAAATGAATATAAGTCTCTAGAAAATTTGAGGAAAACTGATATAATTTTATGAACATATCTTAAAAATATGTTGGAATCTCAAGTGAACATAGATCCGATGAAATTAGAAGTGAATGTAAATCTTAAGAATTTTGAAGAAATACTATGAACATAATCCTTAAGAAATATGATGAGATTTGAAGTGAATATAAATCTTAGAAAATGTGATGAAATTGAAATGAATATAAGTCTCTTGAAAATTTGAGGAAACTCAAGAAACTTGACGTGAAAATAAATCTTAAGAAAACTGTGGAATCTCAAGTAAATATAGATTGAAGAAACTTAAGAAATTTTAAGAAATACAAGTGAACATAAAACTTAAGAAACTGATGATATTTGAAGTGAATATAGGTCTTTAGAAATGTGAAAATATTGAAATGAATATAAGTCTCTAGAAAATTTGAGGAAAACTGATGAAATTTGACGTTAACATATCTTAAAAAATATGTTGAATCTTATGAACATAGATCCGATGAAATTTGAAGTGAATGTAAACCTTAAGAAATTTTGAAGAAATAATAGTGAAATAAACCTTAAGAAATATAATTATATTTGAAATGAATATAAGTCTTAGAAAATGTGATGAAATTTGAAATGAATATAAGTCTCTAGAAAACATGAAAAACTGATGAAACTTGACGTGGACGAATCTTAAGAAAATATGGTGGAATCTCATGAACATAGATCCAAGAAATTTGAAGTAAAACCTTAAGAAATTTTGATAAAATACGAAGTGAACCTAAACGTTAAGAAATATGATGATATTTGAAGTGAATTTAAGTCTTTAGAAAAAGTGATGAAATTTGAAATGAATATAATTCTCTAGAAAATTTGAGGAAAAGCTGATGAAACATGAAGTTAACATATATCTTAAAAAAATATGTTGGAATATCAAGTGAACCTAGATCTGATGAAATTCGAAGTAAATGTAAATCTTAAGAAACTTTGAAGAAATACGAAGTGAACATAAACCTTAAGAAATATGATGATATTTAAAGTGAATACAAGTCTTTAGAAAATGTGATGAAATTTGAAATGAATATAAGTCTCTAGAAAATTTGAGGAAAACCTAATGAAACTCGTGAACATAAATTTTAAGAAAATGTGGTGGAATCTTACAAACATAGATCCAAGAAATTAAGTGAATGTAAACCTTAAGAAATTTTGATGAAATACGAAGTGAACCTAAACCTTAAGAAATATGATGATATTTGAAGTGAATATAAGTCTGTAGAAAATGTGATGAAATTTGAAATGAATATAAGTCTCTGGAAAAATTGAGGAAAACGTGATGAAACTTTACGTGAACATAAATCTTAAGAAAATATGTTGGAATCTCAAGTGAACATAGATCTAAATAAATTTGAAGTGAATGTAAACCTTAAGAAGTTTTGAAGAATTACAAAGTGAACATAAACCTTAAGAAATATGATGATATTTGAAGTGAATAAGTCAGTAGAAAATGTGATGAAATTTGAAATGAATATAAGTCTCTAGAAAATTTGAGGAAAACCTGATGAAACTTGACTTGGACATAAATGTTAAGAAAATACGGTGGAATCTCAAGTGAACATTGATCCAAGAAATTGAAAGAATGTAAACCTTAAGAAATTTTGAAGAAATACGAATTAATAAACCTTAAGAAATATGATGATATTTGAAGTGAATATAAGTCTTTAGAAATGTGATGAAATTTGAAATGAATATAAGTCTCTAGAAAATTTGAGGAAAACTCGATGAAACTTGACGTGAACATAAATCTTAAGAAAAGTGGAATCTCAGTGATAAATCAAGAAATTTGAAGTGAATATAAACTTAAGAAATTTTGAAGAAATACGAAGTGAAATATAAACATTAAGAAATATTTTGATATTTGAAGTGAATATAAGTCTTTATGTGATGAAATTTGAAAAGAATATAAGTCTCTAGAAAATTTGAGGAAAACTCATAAACTTGACGTGAACATAAATCTTAAGAAAATCTGGTGGAATCTCAAGTGAACATAGATCTGAAGAAATTTGAAGTGAATGTAAATCTTAAGAAATTTTGAAGAAATACGAAGTGAACATAAACCTTAAGAAATATGATGATATTTGAAGTGAATATAAGTCTTTAGAAAATGTGATGAAATTTGAAATGAATATAAGTCTCTAGAAAATTTGAGGAAAATCATGAAACTTGACATGAAAATAAATCTTAAGAAAATCTGTGGAATCTCAAGTGAACATAGATTTGAAGAAATTTTGAAGAATATAAACTTAAGAAATTTTAAGAAATACAAAGTGAACATAAAACTTAAGAAATGATGATATTTGAAGTGAATATAAGTCTTTAGAAAATGTGAAAAATTTGAAATGAATATGTCTCTAGAAAATTTGAGGAAAACCGATGAAATTTGACGTGAATATATCTAAAAAATATGTTGGAATCAAGTGAACATAGATCCAAGAAATGAAGTGAATGTAACCTTAAGAAATTTTAAGAAATAATGGTGAACATAAACCTTAAGAAATATAATGATATTTGAAATGAATATAAGTCTTAGAAAATGTGATGAAATTTGAAATGAATATAAGTCTCTAGAAAATTTGAAAAAAACTCGATGAAACTTGACGTGGATATAAATCTTAAGAAATATGGTGGAATCTCAAGGAATAGATCAAGAAATTGAAGTGAATGTAAACTCTTAAGAAATTTTGAGAAATACTAAGTGAACCTAAACTAAGAAATATGATGATATTTGAAGTGAATATAAGTCTTAGAAAAGTGATGAAATTTGAAATGAATATAAGTCTCTAGAAAATTTGAGGAAATCGATGAAACTTGAACATAAATCTTAAAATATGTGGAATATCAAGTGAACCTAGATCGATGAAATCAAGTGAAATAAATCTTAAGAAACTTGAAGAAACACGTAAGGAATATAAACCTTAAGAAACTGATGATATTTGAAGTGAATAAGTCTTTAGAAATGTGATGAAATTTGAAATGATATAAGTCTCAGAAAATTTGAGGAAAACCTAATGAAACTCGTGAACAAATTTAAGAAATATGGTGGAATCTCAAGAAATATAGATCCAGAAATTTGAAGTGAATGTAAACCTTAAGAAATTTTGAAGAAATACAAGTGAATATAAACCTTAAGAAATATGATGATATTTGAAGTGAATATAATCCAGAAAATGTGATGAAATTTGAAATGAATATAAGTCCTAGAAAATTTGAGGAAAACCTGATGAAACTTGACTTGACATAAATCTTAAGAAAATATGGGGAATCTCAAGTGAACATAGATTCAAGAAATTTGAAGTGAATAAAACCTTAAGAATTTTGAAGAAATAATGTGAATATAAACCTTAAGAAATATGATGATATTGAAGTGATTATAAGTCTTAAAAATGTGATGAAATTTGAAATATAAGTCTCTAGAAATTTTGAGAAAAACTGGAAATTGACGTGAATATAAATCTTAAGAAATATGGTGGAATCTCAGTGAACATAGATCCAAGAAATTGAAGTGAATGTAAACCTAAGAAATTTTGAAGAAATACGAGTGAATATAAACCTTAAGAAATATGATGATATTTGAAGTGAATATAAGTCTTAGAAATGTGATGAAAATTGAAATGAATATAAGTCCTAGAAAATTTGAGGAAAACCGATGAAACTTGACGTGAACATAAATCTTAAGAAAATATCTGGAATCTCAAGTGAACATAGATCTGAAGAAATTTGAAGTGAATATAAACCTTAAGAAATTTTAGAAATAAGAAGTGAACATAAACCTTAAGAAATATGATGATATTTGAAGTGAATATAAGTCTTTAAAATGTGATGAAATTGAAATGAATATAAGTCTCAGAAAATTTGAGGAAAACCTAATGAAACTTGATGACATAAATCTTAAGAAAATATGGTGGAATCTCAAGTGAACATAGATCCAAGAAATTGAAGTGAATAAAACTTAAGAAATTTGAAGAAATAATGGGTGAACATAAACCTTAAGAAATATGATGATATTTGAAGTGAATATAAGTCTTTAGAAAATGTGATGAAATTTGAAATGAATATAAGTCTCTAGAAAATTTGAGGAAAACCTCATGAAATGACGTGAACATAAATCTTTAAGAAAATATGGTGGAATCTCAAGTGAACATAGATCAAGAAATTGAAGTGAATATAAACCTTAAGAAATTTGAAGAAATATGAAGTGAATATAACATTAAGAAATATGATGAAATTTTTGAAATAAGTCTTAAGAAATTTGAGGAAACTTATGAAACTTGACGCGGAATATAAAACTTTAGATAGAATCATGAACATAAGAAGGAAGAAATTTAAGTGAATGCAAACTTAAGAAATTTTGAAGAAATATGGTGAAAATAAACCTTAAGAAATATGATGATATTTGAAGTGAATATAAGTCTTTAGAAAATGTGACGAAATTTTAAATGAATATATGTCTCAAGAAAAATTGGGGAAAACCTAATGAAACTTGACATGGACATAAATCTTAAGAAAATATGGTGGAATCACAAGTGAACATTGATCGGAAGAAATTTGAAGTGATGTAAATCGTAAGAAATTTAGTAGAAATACGAAGTTAACATAAACCTCAAGAAATATGATGATATTTGAAGGGAATATAAGTCTTTAGAAAATGTGATAAAATTTGAAATTAATATAAGTCTCTAGAAAATTTTAGGAAAACCTGATGAAACTTGACGTGAACATAAATCTTAAGAAAATTTGGTGGAATCTCAAGTAAACATAGATCTGAAGAAATATAAAGTGAATATAAACCTTAAGAAATTTTGATGAAATACGAAGTGAACATAAACCTTGAGAAATATTATGATATTTGAAGTGAATATAAGTCTTTAGAAAATGTGATGAAATTTTAAATGAATATAATTCCCTAGAAAATTTGAGGAAAATGATTAAACTTGACGTGAATATAAATCTTAAGAAAACTGGGTAATCTCATGAATAGATACGAAGAAATTGGTGAATAAAACCTTAAGAAATTTTGAAGAAATACTAAGTGAATATAAACTTAAGAAATAATGATGATATTTGATGTGAATATAAGTCTTTAGAAAATGTGATGAAATTTGAATTGAATATAAGTCTCTATGAAATTTTAGGAAAACCTGATGAAACTTGACGTGAACATAAATTTAAGAAAATATGGTGGAATCTCAAGTGAATATAGATTGAAGAAATTAAAATGAATGAAAACCAAGAAATTTAAAGAAATAATGGGTTGAATATAAACTTTAAGAAATATGATTATGATATTCAAGTGAATATAAGTCTTTAGAAATGCATGAATGAATATAAGTCTCAAAAATTTGAAGAAAACCCTGATGAAACTGAAGTGAATCTTAAGAAAATATGTAGGAATCAAGCATAGATGAAGAAATTTGAAGTGAATAAAACCTTAAGAAGTTTTGAAAAATTCAAGGAATATAAAGCTTAAGAAATATGATATTCAAGTGAATATAAGTTTTAGAAAATGTGATGAATTTGAAATGAATATAAGTCTCAAGAAAATTTGAGGAAAAACTCATGAAATTTGACATGGAATATAAATCTTAAAATATGGTGGAATCTTCAAGAATATATCTGAAGAAATTTGAAGTGAATATAAACTTAAGAAATTGATGAAATACAAGTGAACATAAACCTAAGAAATAATATGATATTTAAAGTGAATATAAGTCTTTAGAAAATGATAAATTTGAAATGAATATAAGAAATCTAGAAATTTGAGGAAAACTCGATGAAACATGAGATGAATATAAATCTAAGAAACGGGGGAATCTCAAGTAAAACATAGATCTCAAGAAATTTGAAGTGAATATAAACTTAAGAAATTTTGATGAAATAATGGCGAATATAAACCTTAAGAAATATTATGATAATTTAAGTGAATATATCTTAGAAAATGTGATGAAATTTGAAATGAATAAAACTCTCAGAAAATTTGAGAAACCGAATGAAACTTGACGTGAAATAAATCTTAAGAAAATCTTGTGGAATCTCAAGTGAATATAGACTCAAGAAATTATGAATGTAAAAGAAATTGATGAAATTGGTGAATATAAACCTTAAGAAATATGATGATATTTGAAGTGAATATAAGTCTTAGAAATGTGATGAAATTTGAAATGAATATAAGTCTCTAGAAATTTGAGGAAAACTTGAAACTTGACGTGAACATAAATCTAAGAAAATGGGGAATCTCAAGTAAACATAGATCTCAAGAAATTTGAATGTAAATAAAACCAAGAATTGATGAAATACGTATGAATAAACCTTGAGAATATGATGATATTTGAAGTGAATATAAGTCTTTGAAATGTGATGAAATTTTAAATGAATATAAGTCTCTGAAAATTTGAGGAAAACTTGATGAAACTTGACGTGAATATAAATCTTAAGAAAACTGTGGAATCTCAAGGAATATAGATCTGAAGAAATTGAAGTGAATGTAAACCTTAAGAAATTTTGTGAAAAGCCAAGAATGAATATAAACTTAAGAAAATTTGATGAAATTGAAATGAATATAAGTCTCAAGAAAATTTGAGGAAATCCTAATGAAACTTGGACACATAAATCTTAAGAAAATATGGTGGAATCTCATGAACATAGATCCTAAGAAATTTATGTATAAACTTAAGAAATTTAGAAATGAGTTATCATAAACCTTAAGAAATATGATGATATTTGAAGTGAATATAAGTCTTTAGAAAATGTGATGAATTTGAAATGAATATAAGTCTCTAGAAAATTTGAGGAAACCGATGAAACTTGACGTGATATAAATCTAAGAAAATATGGTGGAATCTCAAGTGAACATAGATTTGATGAAATTAAAGTGAATGTAAACCTTAAGAAATTTTAAACAATTACGAAGTGAACATAAACATTAAGAAATATGATGATATTTGAAATGAATATAAGTCTTAGAAAATGTGATGAAAATTTGAATATAAGTCTCTAGAAAATTTGAGGAAAACTGATGAAACTTGACGAACATAAATCTTAAGAAATGTGTGGAATCTCAAGTGAACATAGATCAAGAAATTGAGTGAATATAAACCTTAAGAAATTTTGAAGAAATAATAAGTGAATAAAACCTTAAGAAATATGATGATATTTGAAGTGAATATAAATCTGTAGAAAATGTGATGAAATTTGAGATGAATATAAGTCTCAAGAAAATTTGAGGATAACCTAATGAAACTTGACATGGAAATAAATCTTAAGAAAATATGGTGGAATCTCAAGTGAACATTGATTTGAAGAAATTTGAAGTGATGTAAAACTTAAGAAATTTAGTAGAAATACGAATTGAACATAAACCTTGAGAAATATTATGATATTTGAAGTGAATATAAGTCTTTAGAAAATGTGATGAAATTTGAAATGAATATAAGTCTCCAGAAAATTTGAGGAAAGCCTAATGAAACATGACGTTAACATATATCTTAAAAAAATATGTTGGAATCTCAAATGAACATAGATCTCAAGAAATATGAAGTGAATGTATACCTTAAGAAATTTTGAAGAAATACGAAGTGAAGGTATACCTTAAAAAATATGATAATATTTGAAGATTGAAATGAATATAAGTCTTAGAAATGTGATGAAATTGAAATCATAAGTCTCTAGAAAATTGAGGAAACTGATGAAACTGACGTGAATATAAATCTTAAGAAATTGTGTGGAATCTCAAGTGAATATAGATTCAGAAATTTGAAAGAATGTAAACCTTAAGAAATTTGAAGAAATACGGTGGAACATAAACCTTAAGAAATATGATGATATTTGAAGTGAATATATGTTTAAATGTGATGAAAATTGAAATGAATATAAGTCTCTGAAAATTTTAGGAAAACCCGATGAAACAAGACGTGAACATAAATCTAAGAGAAACAGGAATCAAGTAAATATAGATCCAAGAAATTTAAAGTGAATGTAAACCTTAAGATATTTTGATGAAATACGAAGTGAAGCTAAACCTTAAGAAATATGATGATATTTCAAGTGAATATAAGTCTTTAGAAAATTTGATATAATTTGAAATGAATATAAGTCTCTAGAAAATTTGAAGAAACCTGATGAAACTTGACATGAACATATATCTTAAGAAAATATGTTGGAATCTCAAGTGAACATAGATCTGAAGAAATTAGAAGTGAATGTAAACCTTAAGAAATTTTGAAGAAATATGAAGTGAACATAAACCTTAAGAAATATCATTATATTTGAAGTGAATGTAAATAAGTATTTAGAAAATGTGATGAAATTTTAAATGAATATAAGTCTCTAAAAAATTTGAGGGAAACCTGATGAAACTTGACGTGAACATAAATCTTAAGAAAATGTGGTGGAATCATGAAATATATATATGGAGAATTTGAAGTGAATGTAAACTTAAGAAATTTGAAGAAATACAAAGTGAATATAAACCTTAAGAAATCGATGATATTTGAAGTGAATATAAGTCCTAGATGAAATTTTAAATAAATATAAGTCTTTAGAAAATTTGAGGAAAACCTAATGAAACTTGACATTAACATAAATTTTAAGAAAATATGTAGGAATCTCAAGTGAACATAGATCTCAAGAAATTTGAAGTAAATCTAAACCTTAAGAAATTTTGAAGAAATACGAAGTGAACATAAAACTTAAGAAATCTAATGATATTTGAGGTGAAAATACAAGTCTTTAGAAAATGTGATGAAATTTGAAATGAATATAAGTCTCTAGAAAATTTGAGGAAAACTATGAAATATGACGGAACATAAATTTTAAGAAAATATGGTGGAATCTCAAGTGAACATAGATCCAAGAAATTAAGTGAACTAAACCTTAAGAAATTTGAAGAAATACTAAGTGAACAATAACCTTAAGAATATGATGATATTTGAAGTGAATAAGTCTTAGAAAATGTGATGAAATTTGAAATGAATATAAGTCTCTAGAAAATTTGAGGAAAACTCGATGAAACTTGACGTGAACATAAATCTTAAAAATATGGTGGAATCTCAAGTGAACATAGATCAAGAAATTTGAAGTGAATATAAACCTTAAGAAATTTTGAAGAAATACGGTGAAATAAACCTTAAGAAATATGATGATATTTGAAGTGAATATAAGTCTTTAGAAATGTGATGAAATTTGAAATGAATATAAGTCTCAAAAATTTGAGGAAAACTGATGAAACTTGACGTGAAATATAATCTTAAGAAAATGGTGGAATCTGGTAAACAGATATGGAGAAATTTGAAGTGAATATAAACCTTAAGAAATTTTGAAGAAATAATGAAGAACATAAACCTTAAGAAATATGATGATATTTGAAGTGAATATAAGTCTTAGAAAATGTGATGAAATTTGAAATGAATATAAGTCTCTAAAAATTTGAGGAAAACCATGAAACTTGACGTGAACATAAATCTTAGAAAATGTGGAATCTCTGAAACATATATATGAAGAAATTTGAAGTGAATATAAACCTTAAGAAATTTTGAAGAAATAATAATAAGGAATATAAACATAAGAAATATGATGATATTTGAAGTGAATATAAGTGTTTAGAAATGTGATGAAATTTGAAATGAATATAAGTCTCTAAAAATTTGAGGAAAATTGATGAAACTTGACGTGAATATAAATCTAAGAAAATGCGGTGGAATCTCAAGTGAAATAGATCTGAGAAATTTGAAGTGAATGTAAACTTAAGAAATTTTGAAGAAATACGAAGAACATAAACTTAAGAAATATGATGATATTTAAGTGAATATAAGTCTTTAGAAAATGTGATGAAATTTGAAATGAATATAAGTCTCTAGAAAATTTGAGGAAAACTGATGAAACTTGACGTGAACATAAATCTTAAGAAAATTGTGGAATCTCAAGGATATAGATCAAGAAATTGAAGTGAATGTAAACCTTAAGAAATTTTGAAGAAATATGAAGTGAACATAAACCTTAAGAAATATGATGATATTTCAAGTGAATATAAGTCTTTAGAAAATTTGATGAAATTTGAAATGAATATAAGTCTCTAGAAAATTTGAGGAAAACCTGATAAAACTTCACGTGAACATAAATCTTAAGAAAATATGTATGGAATCTCAAGTGAACATATATCAAGAAATTTGAATGAATATAAATCTTAATAAATCAAGAAATAATGGTGAATAAAAATCTTAAGAAATTGTGATATTTGAAGTTAATATAAGTCTTAGAAAATGTGATGAAATTTGAAATGAATATAATTCTCTAGAAAATTTGAGAAAATTTGATTAATCTGACGTGAATATAAATCTTAAGAGAATCTGGTGGAATCTCAAGTGAACATAGATCTGAAGAAACTTGAAGTGAATGTAAACCTTAAGAAATTTTTGGAAATATGAAGTGAACATAAAACATAAGAAATATGATGATATTTGAATTGAATATGTTTAGAAAATGATGAAATTGAAATGAATATGTCTCAGAAATTTTGAGGAAACCCGATGAAACTTGAGTGAAATATAAATCTTAAGAAAAATATGGTGGAATCTCAAGTGAACATAGATCTCAGAAATTGAAGTGAATTTAAAACCTTAAGAAATTTTGAAGAAATATTAAGGAATATAAATCTTAAGAAATATGATGATAATCAAGTGAATATAAGTCTTTAGAAATGTGATGAAATTTGAAATGAATATAAGTCTCTAAAAAATTTGAGGAAAACTGATGAAACTTGACGTGAATATAAATCTAAGAAAATATGGTGGAATCTCAAGTAAAAGAAGATCCGACATAAACTTTTAAATAAATAAGAAACATAAACTTAAAATCATGATGATATTTGAAGTGAATATAAGTCTTAGAAAATGTGATGAAATTTGAAAAGAATGTAAGTCTCTAGAAAATTTGAGGAAAACCTGATGAAACTTGAGGTGAACATAAATCTTAAGAAAATTTGGTGGAATCTCAAGTAAACATAGATCTCGAGAAATTTGAAGTGAATATAACCCTTAAGAAATTTGATGAAATACGGTGAACATAAACCTTATGAAATATTATGATATTTGAAGTGAATATAAGTCTTTCAAAATGTGAAATTAAATAAATATAAGTCTCTTGAAAATTTTAGGAAAATTGTATAATCTTGACGTGAATATAAATCTTAAGAAAATCAGAAACCAAGAATTTAGATCAAGAAACCAAATTTCAAGAAATCAAAGAAATTAAACTTAAAGCCTGGGAAAATTAATGAGAAACCCAAGAACAGAATGGTAAATTGAAGAAATTGAAGAAATACTAAGTGAAATATAAACCTTAAGAAATAATGATACTGAAGTGAATATTCTTAGAAATGTGATGAAATTAGAATATGTCTTAGAAAATTGAGGAAAACTATGAAATTTCTGATGAAACATAAATCTTAAGAAAATGTGGAATCTTCATGGAGACAGACCAAGAAATTTTATGAATGTAACTTAAGAAATTTTGAAGAAATACGGCGGAATATAAAACATAAGAAATATGATGATATTTAATGAATATAAGTCTTTAGAAAATGTGATGAAATTTGAAAGAATATAAGTCTCTAGAAAATTTGAGGAAAACCTGATGAAACTGACGTGAACATAAATCTCAGAAAAATGTGGAATCTCAAGCAACATGGATCCTGAGAAATTTAATGAATGTAAACTTAAGAATTTTTGAAGAAATATGAATAACATAAACTGAAACTGGATGATATTTGAAGTGAATATAAGTCTTAGAAAATTTGATGAAATTTGAAATGGAATATAAGTCTCTAGAAAATTTGAGGAAAACCTAAGGAAATTGACTTGAACATAAATCTAAGAAAATATGTTGGAATCTCAAGGGATTACAGATCAAGAACAGTGAATGTAAACTAAGAAATTGAAGAAATATGAAGTGAATATAAACCTTAAGAAATATGATGATATTTGAAGTGGAAATATAGATCCAAGAAATTTGAATGAATATAAATCTTAATAAATCAAGAAATACTATGAACAAAAATCCTAATAAACCAAAGATATTTGAAGTGAGCATAAGTCTCTTAGAAATGTTAAGGAAAAATTAATAAGAATATAAGTCTCTAGAAAAATTATGAGGAAACTCGATGATGAACCTGAAAAGAACATAACTAAGAAATGTGGTGGAATATCATAAACGTAGATCCAAGAAATTTGAAGTGAATATAACTTTAAATTTTGATGAAATAATAAATGAACATAAACCTTAAGAAATATTATGGATATTTGAATTGAATATAAGTCTTAGAAATGTGATGAAATTTGAAAAGTTAATATAACCCCTAGAAATTTTGAAAATTTGATGAATTCTAAGACGGAATATATAAATCTTAAGAGAATCCTCGTGGAATCTCAAGTGACCAAGA
>CM038794.1:199031849-199079669 GCA_021764765.1 Vicia sativa
TTAAAGTGAATATAAGTCTTAGAAAATGTGATGAAATTTGAAATGAATATAAGTCTCTGAAAATTTGAGGAAAACTAATGAAACTGGTGAACATAAATCTTAAGAAAATCTGATGGAATCTCAAGTGAACATAGACGAAGAAATTTGAAGGAATATAAACCTAAGAAATTTTGAAGAAATACTAAGGAATAAACTTAAGAAATATGATGATATTTGAAGTGAATATAAGTCTTAGAAAATGTGATGAATTTGAAATATATAAGTCTCTAGAAAATTTGAGGAAAACTCGATGAAACTTGACGTGAACATAAATCTTAAGAAAAATATGATGGAATTCAGTGAACATAGATCTCAAGAATTTGAAGTGAATATAAATCTTAAGAATTTTTTGAAGAAATACGGTGAACATAAACCTTAAGAAATATGGTGATATTTCAAGTGAATATAAGTCTTTAAAAATGTGATGAAATTTGAAATAAATATAAGTCTCTAGAAAATTTGAGGAAAACCTGATGAAAGTTGACGTGAACATAAATCTTAAGAAAAGATGATGGAATCTCAAGTAAACATAGATCTGAAGAAATTGGAAGTGAATATAAATCTTAAGAAATTTTGAAGAAATACGAAGTGAACATAAATCTTAAGAAATATGATGATATTTGAAGTGAATATAAGTCTTTAGAAAATGTGATGAAATTTGAAATGAATATAAGTCTCTAGAAAATTTGAGGAAAACCTGATGAAACTTGACGTGAACATAAATCTTAAGAAAATACAATGGAATCTCAAGTGAACATAGATCTGAAGAAATTTGAAGTGAATATAAATCTTATGAAATTTTGAAGAAATACGAAGTGAACATAAACCTTAAGAAATACGATGATATTTGAAGTGAATATAAGTCTTTAGAAAATGTGATGAAATTTGAAATGAATATAAGTCTCTAGAAAATTTGAGGAAAACCTGATGAAACTTGACGTGAACATAAATCATAAGAAAATTTGGTGAATCTCAAGTGAACATAGATCTGAAGAAATTTAAGTGTATAAATCTTAAGAATTTTAGAAGAAATACAAAGTGAACTAAATCAAGAAATATGATGATATTTGAAGTGAATATAAGTCTTTAGAAAATGTGATGAAATTTTAAATGAATATAAGTCTCTAGAAAATTTGAGGAAAACCTTATGAAACTTGACATGAACATAAATCTTAAGAAAATACGATGGAATCTCAAGTGAACATAGATCTGAAGAAATTTGAAGTAAATATAAATCTTAAGAAATGCGGAAGAAATAATGAAGTGAACATAAACTCAAGAAATATGATGATATTTGAAGTGAATATAAGTCTTAGAAAATGATGAAATTTGAAATGAATATAAGTCTCTAGAAAATTTGAGGAAAACCTGATGAACTTGACGTGAACATAAATCTTAAGAAAAATGTGGAATCTCTGAACATAGACCAAGAAATTTGAAGTGAATATAAACCTTAAGAAATTAGAAATACTATGAACATAAACTTAAGAAAAATGATGATATTTGAAGTGAAAATATGTCTTTAGAAAATCTGATGAAATTTGAAATAAATATCAGTCTCTAGAAAATTTGAAGAAAACCTGATAAAAAATGACGTGAACATGAATCTTAAGAAAATCTGATGGAATATCAAGTGAACATAGATCCGAAGAAATTTGAAGTGAATATAAATCTTAAGAAATTTTGAAGAAATAATGAGTGAACATAATCCTAAGAAATATGATGATATTTGAAGTGAATATAAGTCTTTAGAAAATGTGATGAAATTTGAAATGAATATAAGTCTCTAGAAAATTTGAGGAAAACCTCATGAAACTTGACGTGAACATAAATCTTAAGAAAAACTGTGGAATCTCAAGTGAACAGATCTGAAGAAATTTTCAGTGAATATAAATCTTAAGAATTCTTTAAGAATACAAAGTGAAATAAAACTTAAGAAAATTGATGATATTTGAAGTGAATATAAGTCTTAGAAAATGTGAAAAATTTAAATGAATATAAGTCTCTAGAAAATTTGAGAAAACCTGATGAAATTGACGTGAACATAAATCTTAAAAATATGATGGAATCTCATGAACATAGATCCGAAGAAATTTGAAGTGAATATAAACCTTAAGAAATTTTGAAGAAATACGGTGAACATAAACCTTAAGAAATATGATGATATTTGAATGAATATAAGTCTTTAGAAAATGTGATGAAATTTGAAATGAATATAAGTCTCTAGAAAATTTGAAAAACTCGATGAAACTTGACGTGAACATAAATCTTAAGAAAATATGATGGAATCTCAAGTGAACATAGATCCAAGAAATTTGAAGTGAATATAAACTTAAGAAATTATTAAAATAAGGAACATAAACTTAAGAAATATGATGATATTTGAAGTGAATATAAGTCTTAGAAAATGTGATGAAATTTGAAATGAATATAAGTCTCAGAAAATTTGAGGAAACTCGATGAAACTTGACGTGAACATAAATCTTAAGAAAATATGTTGAATCTCAAGTGAACATAGATCTGAAGAAATTGAAGTGAATATAAATCTTAAGAAAATTGAAGAAATAAGGAAACATAAACCATAAGAAATATGATGATATTTGAAGTGAATATAAGTCTTTAGGAAATGTGATGAAATTTGAAATGAATATAAGTCTCTAGAAAATTTGAGGAAAACCTGATGAAACTTGACGTGAACATAAATCTTAAGAAAATCTGGTGGAATCTCAAGTGAACATAGATCTGAAGAAATTTGAAGTGAATATAAACCTTAAGAAATTTTGAAGAAATACGAAGTGAACATAAACCTTAAGAAATATGATGATATTTGAAGTGAATATAAGTCTTTAGAAAATGTGATGAATTTGAAATGAATATAAGTCTCTTTGAGGAAAACCCTATGAAACTTGACGTGAACATAAATCTTAAGAAAATATGGTGGAATCTTAAGTGAACATAGATCTGAAGAAATTTGAAGTGAATGTAAAACTTAAGAAATTTTGAAGAAATAAGTGAACATAAATCTTAAGAAATATGATGATATTTGAAGTGAATATAAGTGTTTAAAAATGTGATGAAATTTGAAATGAATATAAGTCTCTAGAAAATTTGAGGAAAACCTGATGAAACTTGACGTGAACATAAATCTTAGGAAAATATGGAGGAATCATGAACATAGATCCAAGAAATTGAAGTGAATATAAACTTAAGAAATTTTGAAGAATACGAAGGAATATAAAACTTAAGAAATATGATGATTTGAAGTGAATATAAGTCCTTAGAAAATGTGATGAAATTTGAAATAAATATAAGTCTCTAGAAAATTTGAGGAAACCTGATGATACTTGACGTGAGCATAAATCTTAAGAAAGTCTCGTGAATCTCAAGTGAACATAGATCTGAAGAAATTTGAAGTGATAAACCTTAAGAAATTTTTGAAATAAGAATGAACATAAACCTTAAGAAATATGATGATATTTGAAGTGAATATAAGTCTTAGAAAATGTGATGAAATTGAAATGAATATAAGTCTCTAGAAAATTTGAGGAAAACCTGATGAAACTTGACGTGAACATAAATCTAAGAAAATATGATGGAATCAAGTGAACATAGATCTGAAGAAATTTAAGTGAATATACGTTAAGAAATTTTTAAGAAATACAAAGTGAACATAAACCTTAAGAAATATGATGATATTTGAAGTGAATATAAGTCTTTAGAAAATGTGATGAAATTTGAAATGAATATAAGTCTCTAGAAAATTTGAGGAAAACCTGATGAAACTTGACGTGAACATAAATCTTAAGAAAATACGATGGAATCTCAAGTGAACATAGATCTGAAGAAATTTGAAGTGAATAAACCTTAAGAAATTTAGAAATACGAAGTGAACATAAACCTTAAGAAATATGATGATATTTGAAGTGAATATAAGTCTTAGAAAATGTGATGAAATTTGAAATGAATATAAGTCTCTAGAAAATTTGAGGAAAACCTGATGAAACTGACGTGAACATAAATCTTAAGAAAATCTGATGGAATCTCAAGTGAACATAGATCTGAAGAAATTTGAAGTGAATATAAACCTTAAGAAATTTTGAAGAAATACTATGAACATAAACTTAAGAAATATGATGATATTTGAAGTGAATATAAGTCTTTAGAAAATGTGATGAAATTTGAAATGAAAATAAGTCTCTAGAAAATTCGAGGAAAACTCGACGAAATTGCACGTGAACATAAATCTTAGAGAGAATAGATTGAATTTGAAGTGAATATAAATCTTAAGAAATTTTGAAGAACACGAAGGAATAAAACCTAAGAAATAGATGATATTTGAAGTGAATATAAGTCTTAGAAAATGTGATGAAATTTGAAATGAATATAAGTCTCTAGAAAATTTGAGGAAAACCCGATGAAACTTGACGTGAACATAAATCTTAAGAAAATCTGATGGAATCTCGTGAACATAGATCTAAGAAATTTTGAATATAAACCTTAAGAAATTTTGAAGAAATAAAGTGAACATAAACTAAGAAACTGATGATATTTGAAGTGAATATAAGTCTTAGAAAATGTGAAAATTTGAAATGAATATAAGTCTCTAGAAAATTTGAGGAAAACTCGATGAAACTTGACGTGAACATAAATCTTAAGAAAATATGATGGAATCTCGTGAACATAGATCTGAAGAAATTTGAAGTGAATATAAACCTTAAGAAATTTGAAGAAATAATGGTGAACATAAACCTTAAGAAATAGATGATATTTGAAGTGAATATAAGTCTTAGAAAATGTGATGAAATTTGAAATGAATATAAGTCTCTAGAAATTTGAAAAACCCGATGAAACTTGACGGACAAATCTTAAGAAAATATGGTGGAATCATGAACATAGATCTCAAGAAATTTGAAGTGAATATAAACCTTAAGAAATTTTGAAAAAATACGGTGAACATAAACTTAAGAAATATGATGATATTTGAAGTGAATATAAGTCTTTAGAAAATGTGATGAAATTTGAAATGAATATAAGTCTCTAGAAAATTTGAGGAAAACCGATGAAACTTGACGTGAACATAAATCTTAAAAATATGTGGAATCTCATGAACATAGATCCGAAGAAATTGGTGAATATAAATCTTAAGAAATTTGAAGAAATACTATGAACATAAACCTTAAGAAATATGATGATATTTGAAGTGAATATAAGTCTTAGAAAATGTGATGAAATTTGAAATGAATATAAGTCTCTAGAAAATTTGAGGAAAACCTAATGAAACTCGTGAACATAAATCTTAAGAAAATCTGATGGAATCATGAACAAAGATTTTAAGAAATTTGAAGTGAATATAAACATAAAGAAATTCTGAAGAAATACAAAGTGAACATAAACCTAAAGAAATCTGATGAAATTTGAAGATAATATAAGTCCTTAAAAAATGTGATGAAATTTGAAATGAATATAAGTCTCGGAAAAATTTGAGGAAAACCCGATGAAACTTGACGTGAACATAAATCTTAAGAAAATACGATGGAATCTAAAGTGAACATAGATCTGAAGAAATTTGAAGTGAATATAAACCTTAAGATATTTTGAAGAAATACGAAGTGAACATAAACCTTAAGAAATATGATGATATTTGAAGTGAATATAAGTCTTCAAAAAATGTGATGGAATTTGAAATGAATATAAGTCTCTAGAAATTTGATGAAAACCCGATGAACATGACGGAACATAAAATGTTAAGAAATATGGTGGTCTCAAGTGAACATAGATCCTAAGAAATTAAAGTGAATGTAAACCTTAAGAAATTTTGAAGAAATGGTGAACATAAACATTAAGAAATATGATGATATTTCAAGTGAATATAAGTCTAGAAATGTGATGAAATGGAAATGAATATAAGTCTCTAGAAAATTTGAGGAAACTGAATGAAACTTGACGTGAACATAAATTTTAAGAATAACGAAATCTCATGAACATAGATGAAGAAATTTGAATTGAATATAAACCTTAAGAGATTAAGAAATAAGAAGTGAACATAAACTCTAAGAAATATGATGATATTTGAAGTGAATATAAGTCTTGAAATGATGAATTTGAAATGAATATAAGTCTCAAGAAATTTGAGGAAAACCTGATGAAACTTGACATGAACATAAATCTTAAGAAAATATGGAATCTCAAGTGAAAATATTGATCTGAAGAAATTTAAGTGAATGTAAAACTTAAGAATTTTAGAAGAAATACGAAGTTAACGAACCTTAAGAAATATGATGATATTTGAAGTGAATATAAGTCTTTAGAAAATGTGATGAAATTTGAAATGAATATAAGTCTCTAGAAAATTTGAGGAAAACCCGATGAAACTTGACATGGACAAACAATAAGAAAATACGGTGGAATCTCAAGTGAACATAGATCCAAGAAATTTGAAAAGAATGTAAACCTTAAGAAATTTTGTAGAAATAATGACAAGAACATAAACCTTAGAAATATGATGATTTTTGAAGTGAATATAAGTCTTAGAAAATGTGATGAAATTTGAAAGGAATATAAGTCTCTAGAAAATTTGAGGAAAACCCGATGAAACTTGACGTGAATATAAATCTTAAGAAATGTGTGAATCTCAAGTAAAGATAAATTCAAGAAATTTGAAGAGAATATAAACTTAAGAAATTTTGAAGATATAAAGTGAACATAAACATTGAAATATTTGATATTTGAATTGAATATAAGTCTTTAGAAAATGTGATGAAATTTGAAATGAATATAAGTCTCTAGAAAATTTGAGGAAACCTGATGAAATTTTGTGAACATAAATCTTAAAAATATGATGGAATCAAGTGAACATAGATCTGAAGAAATTTGAAGTGAATATAAATCTTAAGAAATTTTGAAGAAATACGAAGTGAACAAAATCTTAAGAAATCTGATGATATTTGAAGTGAATATAAGTCTTTAGAAAATGTGATGAAATTTGAAATGAATATAAGTCTCTAGAAAATTTGAGGAAAACTCATGAAACTTGACGTGAAAATAAATCTTAAGAAAATCGTGGAATCTCAAGTGAACATAGATTTGAAATTTTGAATGATAAACTTAAGAAATTTTAAGAAATACAAAGTGAACATAAAACTTAAGAAACTGATGATATTTGAAGTGAATATAAGTCTTAGAAATGTGAAAAATTTGAAATGAATATAAGTCTCTAGAAAATTTGAGGAAAACTCATGAAATTGACGAACATAAATCTTAAAAAATATGTGGAATCTCAAGTGAACATAGATCGAAGAAATTTGAAGTGAATATAAACCTAAGAAATTTTAAGAAAACGGTGAACATAAACCTTAAGAAATATAATGATATTTGAAATGAATAAGTCTTAGAAAATGTGATGAAATTTGAAATGAATATAAGTCTCTAGAAAATTTGAAAACCTGATGAAACTTGACGTGAACATAAATCTTAAGAAAATATGGTGGAATCTCATGAACATAGATCCGAAGAAATTTGAAGTGAATAAACCTTAAGAAATTTTGAAAAATAAGTGAACTTAAACCTTTAAGAAATATGATGATATTTGAAGTGAATATAAGTCTTAGAAAATGTGATGAAATTGAAATGAATATAATTCTAGAAAATTTGAGGAAAACCTGATGAAACTGAAGTGAATATAAATCTTAAAAAATATGTTGGAATATCAATGAATCTAGATCTGAAGAAATTAGTAATGTAAATCTTAAGAAATTTGAAGAAATATAATGAACATAAACCTTAAGAAATATGATGATATTTAAGTGAATATAAGTCTTAGAAAATGTGATGAAATTTGAAATGAATATAAGTCTCTAGAAAATTTGAGGAAAACCTAATGAAACTTGTGAACATAAATCTTAAGAAAATCTGTGGAATCTCAAGTGAACATAGATCTGAAGAAATTGAAGTGAATATAAACCTTAAGAAATTTTGAAGAAATACGAAGTGAACATAAACCTTAAGAAATATGATGATATTTGAAGTGAATATAAGTCTTTAGAAAATGTGATGAAATTTGAAATGAATATAAGTCTCTAGAAAATTTGAGGAAAACTCGATGAAACTTGACTGAACATAAATCTTAAGAAAATGTGGAATCTAGTGAACATAGATCTCAAGAAATTTGAAGTGAATAAAACTTAAGAATTTTAGAAATACGAAGTGAACATAAACCTTAAGAAATATGATGATATTTGAAGTGAATATAAGTCTTTAAAAATGTGATGAAATTTGAAATGAATATAAGTCTCTAGAAAATTTGAGGAAAACCTGATGAAACTTGACGTGAACATAAATCTTAAGAAAATATGATGGAATCTCAAGTGAACATAGATCTGAAGAAATTTAAAGTGAATATAAACCTTAAGAAATTTTGAAATATGGTGAAATAAACATTAAGAAATATGATGATATTTGAAGTGAATATAAGTCCTTAGAAATGTGATGAAATTTGAAATGAATATAAGTCTCTAGAAAATTTGAGGAAAACCTGATGAAACTTGACGTGAACATAAATCTTAAGAAAATATGGTGGAATCCCAAGTGAACATAGATCTGAAGAAATTTGATGTGAATATAAACCTTAAGAAATTTCAAGAAATAAGAAGAACATAAACCTTAAGAAATATGATGATATTTAAAGTGAATATAAGTCTTAGAAAATGTGATGAAATTTGAAATGAATATAAGTCTCAGAAAATTTGAGGAAACCTAATGAAACTTGATTGAACATAAATCTTAAGAAAATATTGGAATCTCAAGTGAACATAGATCTCAAGAAATTTATGTATAAACTTAATAATTTTAGAGAACACGAAGTTAACATAAACCTTAAGAAATATGATGATATTTGAAGTGAATATAAGTCTTAGAAAATGTGATGAAATTTGAAATGAATATAAGTCTCTAGAAAATTTGAGGAAAACCCGATGAAACTTGACATGAACATAAATCTTAAGAAAATACTTGGAATCTCATGAACATAGATCTCAAGAAATTTGAAGTGAATATAAACTTAAGAAATTTTGAAGAAATACGTTAAACATAAACCTTAAGAAATATGATGATTTTGAAGTGAATATAAGTCTTAGAAAATGTGATGAAATTTGAAAATATAAGTCTCTAGAAAATTTGAGGAAACCTGATGAAACTTGACGTGAACATAAATCTTAAGAAAACTGATGGAATCTCAAGTAAAGATAAATCTGAAGAAATTTGAAGTGAATATAAACCTTAAGAAATTTTGAAGATATACAAGTGAATATAAACTTAAGAAATATTGATGATATTTGAAGTGAATATAAGTCTTTAGAAAATGTGATGAAATTTGAAATGAATATAAGTCTCTAGAAAATTTGAGGAAACTCGATGAAACTTGATGAACATAAATCTTAAAAAATATGTGGAATCTCATGAACATAGATCTGAAGAAATTTGAAGTGAATATAACTTTAAGAAATTTTGAAGAAATACAAGTGAAATAAACCTTAAGAAATATGATGATATGAAGTGAATATAAGTCTTTAGAAAATGTGATGAAAATTGAAATGAATATAAGTCTCTAGAAAATTTGAGGAAAACTCATGAAACTTGACGTGAAAATAAATCTTAAGAAAATCTGATGGAATCTCATGAACATAGATTTGAAGAAATTTAAGTGAATATAAACCTTAAGAAATTTTTAAGAAATACAAAGTGAATATAAAACTTAAGAAACTGATGATATTTGAAGTGAATATAAGTCTTAGAAAATGTGAAAAATTTGAAATGAATATAAGTCTCTAGAAAATTTGAGGAAAACCTGATGAAATTTGACGTAATATAAATCTTAAAAATATGTGGAATCTCATGAACATAGATCAAGAAATTTGAAGTGAATATAAACCTTAAGAAATTTTAAGAAATACAAGTGAACATAAACCTTAAGAAATATAATGATATTTGAAATGAATAAGTCTTAGAAAATGTGATGAAATTTGAAATGAATATAAGTCTCTAGAAAAACAAAAAAAACCTGATGAAACTTGACGGACATAAATCTTAAGAAAATATGGAATCTTATGAACATAGATCCAAGAAATTGAAGTGAATAAACTTAAGAAATTTTGATAAAATACGAAGGAACCTAAACTTAAGAAATATGATATTTGAAGTGAATATAAGTCTTAGAAAAGTGATGAATTTGAAATGAATATAATTCTCTAGAAAATTTGAGGAAAACCTGATGAAACTTGAAGTTAATATATATCTTAAAAAATATGTTGGAACTCAATGAACTAGATCCGAAGAAATTAAGTGAATATAAATCTTAAGAAATTTGAAGAAATAGTGAACATAAACCTTAAGAAATATGATGATATTTAGTGAATAAGTCTTAGAAATGTGATGAAATTTGAAATGAATATAAGTCTCTAGAAAATTTGAGGAAAACCTAATGAAACTGTGAACAAATTTTAAGAAATCTGGTGGAATCTCAAAAATATAGAAGAAATTTGAAGTGAATATAAACCTTAAGAAATTTGATGAAATACGGTGAACATAAACCTTAAGAAATATGATGATATTTGAAGTGAATATAAGTCTTTAGAAAATGTGATGAAATTTGAAATGAATATAAGTCTAGAAATTTGAGGAAACCCGATGAAACTTGACGTGACATAAATCTTAAGAAAATATGGGGAATCTCAAGAACATTGATCAAGAAATTTGAAGAAATGAAAACTTAAGAATTTTGAAGAAATACGGTGAACATAAACCTTAAGAAATATGATATTTGAAGTGAATATAAGTCTTTAAAAATGTGATGAAATTTGAAATGAATATAAGTCTCTAGAAATTTTGAGGAAAAAATGAAATTGACGTGAACATAAATCTTAAGAAAATATGGTGGAATCTCAGTGAACATAGATCTCAAGAAATTTAAAGTGAATGTAAACCTTAAGAAATTTTGAAGAAATACGGTGAACATAAACATTAAGAAATATGATATATTGAAGTGAATATAAGTCTTAGAAAATGTGATGAAAATTGAAATGAATATAAGTCTCTAGAAAATTTGAGGAAAACTCGATGAAACTTGACGTGAACATAAATCTTAAGAAAATATCTGGAATCTCATGAACATAGATGAAGAAATTTGAAGTGAATATAAACCTTAAGAAATTTGAAGAAATAAGAAGTGAACATAAACCTTAAGAAATATGATGATATTTGAAGTGAATATAAGTCTTAGAAAATGTGATGAAATTTGAAATGAATAAGTCTCTAGAAAATTTGAGGAAAACCTGATGAAACTTGACATGAACATAAATCTTAAGAAAATATGGTGGAATCTCAATGAACATAGATCCAAGAAATTTAAGTGTATAAAACTTAATAATTTTAGAAGAAATAATGGGTTAACAAACCTTAAGAAATATGATGATATTTGAAGTGAATATAAGTCTTTAGAAAATGTGATGAAATTTGAAATGAATATAAACTTAGAAAATTTGAGGAAAACCTGATGAAACTTGACATGGACATAAATCTTAAGAAAATACGGGAATCTCAAGGAACATAGATCTCAAGAAATTTGAAAAGAATAAACCTTAAGAAATTTTTGAAGAAACACGTAACATAAACCTTAAGAAATATGATGATTTTGAAGTGAATATAAGTCTTAGAAATGTGATGAAATTTGAATGAATATAAGTCTCTAGAAAATTTGAGGAAACCCGATGAAACTTGACGTGAACATAAATCTTAAGAAAATGTGTTGGAATCTCAAGTAAAGATAAATCAAGAAATTTGAAGTGAATATAAACTTAAGAAATTTTGATGATATAATGTGAATATAAACATTGAGAAATATTTTGATATTTGAATTGAATATAAGTCTTAGAAATGTGATGAAATTTGAAATGAATATAAGTCTCTAGAAAATTTGAGGAAAACCGATGATAATTTTATGTGAACATATATCTTAAAAAAATGTTGAATCTCAAGTGAACATAGATCCGAAGAAATTAGAAGTGAATAAATCTTAAGAAATTTTGAGAAAATGAAGTGAACATAACTTAAGAAATATGATGATATTTGAAGTGAATATAAATCTTTAGAAAATGTGATGAAAATTGAAATGAATATAAGTCTCTAGAAAATTTGAGGAAAACTCAAGAAACTTGACGTGAAATAAATCTTAAGAAAACTGTGGAATCTCAAGTGAACATAGATTTGAAGAAATTCGTGAATATAAACCTTAAGAAATTTTTAAGAAATACAAAGTGAACATAAACTTAAGAAATATGATATATTTGAAGAATATAAGTCTTTAGAAAATGTGAAAATATTTGAAATGAATATAAGTCTCTAGAAAATTTGAGGAAAACTCGATGAAATTTGACGTGAACATATCTTAAAAATATGTTGGAATCAATGAACATAGATCTGAAGAAATTGAAGTGAATGTAAACTTAAGAAATTTTAAGAAACAAGGAATAAACCTTAAGAAATATAATATATTTGAAATGAAATAAGTCTTAGAAAATGTGATGAAATTTGAAATGAATATAAGTCTCTAGAAAATTTGAAAAACTATGAAACTTGACGTGACGAATCTTAAGAAAATATGGTGGAATCTAGTGAACATAGATCCAAGAAATTGAAGTGAATGTAAACCTTAAGAAATTTTGAAAAACAAGGAACTTAAGAAATATGATGATATTTGAAGTGAATATAAGTCCTTAGAAAAAGTGATGAAATTTGAAATGAATATAATTCTCTAGAAAATTTGAGGAAAAGCTGATGAAACTTGAAGTTAACATATATCTTAAAAAATATGTGGAATATCATGAACATAGATCCAAGAAATTCAAGTGAATGTAAATCTTAAGAAACTTTGAAGAAATACGAAGTGAACATAAACCTTAAGAAATATGATGATATTTAAAGTGAATACAAGTCTTTAGAAAATGTGATGAAATTTGAAATGAATATAAGTCTCTAGAAAATTTGAGGAAAACCTAATGAAACTCGTGAACGTAAATTTTAAGAAAATGTGGTGGAATCTCAAGTAAACATAGATCTGAAGAAATTTGAAGTGAATGTAAACCTTAAGAAATTTTGATGAAATACGAAGTGAACCTAAACCTTAAGAAATATGATGATATTTGAAGTGAATATAAGTCTGTAGAAAATGTGATGAAATTTGAAATGAATATAAGTCTCTGGAAAATTTGAGGAAAACCTGATGAAACTTGACTTGGACATAAATCTTAAGAAAATATGGGGGAATCTAAAGTGAACATTGATCTGAAGAAATTTGAAGTGAATGAAAAACTTAAGAATTTTTTGTAGAAATACGAAGTTAACATAAACCTTAAGAAATATGATGATATTTGAAGTGATTATAAGTCTTTAAAAAATGTGATGAAATTTGAAATCAATATAAGTCTCTAGAAATTTTGATGAAAACCTGATGAAACATGACGGAACATAAATGTTAAGAAAATATGGTGGAATCTCATGAGCATAGATCCGAAGAAATTAAAGTGAATGTAAACCTTAAGAAATTTTGAAGAAATACGAAGTGAACAGAAACATTGAGAAATATGATGATATTTGAAGTGAATATAAGTCCTTAGAAAATGTGATGAAAATTGAAATGAATATAAGTCTCTAGAAAATTTGAGGAAACCTTGATGAAACTTGACGTGAACATAAATTTTAAGAAAAATCTGGAATCTCAAGGAAACATAGATCTGAAGAAATTTGAAGTGAATGAAACCCTAGATTTGAAGAAATAAGAAGTGAACATAAACCTTAAGAAATATGATGATATTTAAAGTGAATATAAGTCTTCAGAAAATTTGATGAAATTTGAAATGAATATAAGTCTCAAGAAAATTTGAGGAAAACCTAATGAAACTTGACATGGACATAAATCTTAAGAAAATATGGTGGAATCTCAAGTGAACATTGATCTGAAGAAATTTAAGTGCTGTAAAACTTAATAATTTTAGTAGAAATACGAAGTTAACGTAAACCTTAAGAAATATGATGATATTTGAAGTGAATATAAGTCTTTAGAAAATGTGATGAAATTTGAAATGAATATAAA
The DNA here is from genome assembly GCA_021764765.1 of Vicia sativa. NCBI lineage: Eukaryota > Viridiplantae > Streptophyta > Magnoliopsida > Fabales > Fabaceae > Vicia > Vicia sativa. Next base: position 199,046,029 of record CM038794.1, read on the forward strand.
TCTCTAGAAAATTTGAGGAAAACCTGATGAAACTTGACATGGACATAAATGTTAAGAAAATACGGTGGAATCTCAAGTGAACATTGATCTGAAGAAATTTGAAAAGAATGTAAACCTTAAGAAATTTTTGTTGAAATACGACGTTAACATAAACCTTATGAAATATGATGATTTTTGAAGTGAATATAAGTCTTTAGAAAATGTGATGAAATTTGAAAGGAATATAAGTCTCTAGAAAATTTGAGGAAAACCCGATGAAACTTGACGTGAACATAAATCTTAAGAAAATGTGTTGGAATCTCAAGTAAAGATAAATCTGAAGAAATTTGAAGAGAATATAAACCTTAAGAAATTTTGATGATATACGAAGTGAACATAAACATTGAGAAATATTTTGATATTTGAATTGAATATAAGTCTTTAGAAAATGTGATGAAATTTGAAATGAATATAAGTCTCTAGAAAATTTGAGGAAAACCTGATATAATTTTATGTGAACATATATCTTAAAAAAATATGTTGGAATCTCAAGTGAACATAGATCCATGAAATTGAAGTGAATGTAAACTTAAGAAATTTGAAGAAATACGGTAAATGAACATAATCTTAAGAAATATGATGATATTTGAAGTGAATATAAATCTTTAGAAATGTGATGAAATTGAAATGAATATAAGTCTCTTGAAAATTTGAGGAAAACCTGAAGAAACTTGACGTGAAAATAAATCTTAAGAAAATCTGGTGGAATCTCAAGTGAACATAGATTTGAAGAAATTTTCAGTGCATGTAAACCTTAAGAAATTTTTAAGAAATACAAAGTGAACATAAAACTTAAGAAATCTGATGATATTTGAAGTGAATATAGGTCTTTAGAAAATGTGAAAATATTTGAAATGAATATAAGTCTCTAGAAAATTTGAGGAAAACCTGATGAAATTTGACGTTAACATATATCTTAAAAAAATATGTTGGAATCTCAAGTGAACATAGATCTGATGAAATTTGAAGTGAATGTAAACCTTAAGAAATTTTGAAGAAATACGAAGTGAAAGAAAACCTTAAGAAATATAATTATATTTGAAATGAATGTAAGTCTTTAGAAAATGTGATGAAATTTGAAATGAATATAAGTCTCTAGAAAACATGAAAAAAACCTGATGAAACTTGACGTGGACGTAAATCTTAAGAAAATATGGTGGAATCTCAAGTGAACATAGATCTGAAGAAATTTGAAGTGAATGTAAACCTTAAGAAATTTTGATAAAATACGAAGTGAACCTAAACGTTAAGAAATATGATGATATTTGAAGTGAATTTAAGTCTTTAGAAAAAGTGATGAAATTTGAAATGAATATAATTCTCTAGAAAATTTGAGGAAAAGCTGATGAAACATGTAGTTAACATATATCTTAAAAAAATATGTTGGAATATCAAGTGAACCTAGATCTGATGAAATTCGAAGTAAATGTAAATCTTAAGAAACTTTGAAGAAATACGAAGTGAACATAAACCTTAAGAAATATGATGATATTTAAAGTGAATACAAGTCTTTAGAAAATGTGATGAAATTTGAAATGAATATAAGTCTCTAGAAAATTTGAGGAAAACCTAATGAAACTCGTGAACATAAATTTTAAGAAAATGTGGTGGAATCTTAAGTAAACATAGATCTGAAGAAATTTGAAGTGAATATAAACTTTAATTTTGAAGAAATACGGTGAACATAAACTTAAGAAATATGATGATATTTGAAGTGAATATAAGTCAGAAAATGTGATGAAATTTGAATGAATATAAGTCTCGGGAAAAATTGAGGAAAACCTGATGAAACTTGACGTGAACATAAATCTTAAGAAAATATGTTGGAATCTCAAGTGAACATAGATCTAAATAAATTTGAAGTGAATGTAAACCTTAAGAAGTTTTGAAGAATTACAAAGTGAACATAAACCTTAAGAAATATGATGATATTTGAAGTGAATAAGTCAGTAGAAAATGTGATGAAATTTGAAATGAATATAAGTCTCTAGAAAATTTGAGGAAAACCTGATGAAACTTGACTTGGACATAAATGTTAAGAAAATACGGTGGAATCTCAAGTGAACATTGATCAAGAAATTTGAAGTGAATGTAAACCTTAAGAAATTTTGAAGAAATGAATGAACATAAACCTTAAGAAATATGATGATTTTGAAGTGAATATAAGTCTTTAGAAAATGTGATGAAATTTGAAAGAATATAAGTCTCTAGAAAATTTGAGGAAAACCGATGAAACTTGACGGAACATAAATCTTAAGAAAATGGAATCTCAAGTGAACATAGATTGAAGAAATTTGAAGAGAATATAAACCTTAAGAAATTTTGAGATATACGGTGAACATAAACATTATGATGATATTTGAAGTGAATATAAGTTTAGAAAATGTGATGAAATTTGAAATGAATATAAGTCTCTAGAAAATTTGAGGAAACCTGAAATTTGACGTGAAATAAATCTTAAAAATATGTGGAATCTCAAGTGAACATAGATCCAAGAAATTAGAAGTGAATATAAATCTTAAGAATTTTGAAGAAATACGGTGAACATAATCCTTAAGAAATATGATGATATTTGAAGTGAATATAAGTCTTTAGAAAATGTGATGAAATTGAAATGAATATAAGTCTCTAGAAAATTTGAGGAAAACTCATGAAACTTGACATGAAATAAATCTAAGAAAACTGTGGAATCTCAGTGAACATAGATTTGAAGAAATTTTGAAGGTATAAACCTTAAGAAATTTTAAGAAATACAAAGTGAATATAAAACTTAAGAAATCATGATATTTGAAGTGAATATAAGTCTTTAGAAAATGTGAAAAATTTGAAATGAATATAAGTCTCTAGAAAATTTGAGGAAAACTGATGAAACTTGACGAACATAAATCTAAAAATATATGGAATCTCAATGAACATAGATCCGAAGAAATTTGAAGTGAATATAAACCTTAAGAAATTTTTAAGAAATAATGTGAACATAAACCTTAAGAAATAATTATATTTGAAATGAATATAAGTCTTAGAAAATGTGATGAAATTTGAAATGAATATAAGTCTCTAGAAAACATGAAAACTCGATGAAACTTGACGTGAACATAAATCTTAAGAAATATGGTGGAATCTAAGTGAACATAGATCCAAGAAATTTGAAGTGAATGTAAACCTTAAGAAATTTTGAAAAATACAAGTGAACATAAACTTAAGAATATGATGATATTTGAAGTGAATATAAGTCCTTAGAAAAGTGATGAAATTTGAAATGAATATAAGTCTCTAGAAAATTTGAGGAAAACTGATGAAACTTGAAGTTAACATAAATCTTAAAAATATGTTGGAACTCAAGTGAACATAGATCCGAAGAAATTCAAGTAATAAATCTTAAGAAATTTGAAGAAATAATGGTGAACATAAACCTTAAGAAATCGATGATATTTAAAGTGAATATAAGTCTTTAGAAAATGTGATGAAATTTGAAATGAATATAAGTCTCTAGAAAATTTGAGAAAACCTAATGAAACTCGTGGAACGAATTTTAAGAAAATGGTGGAATCTCAAGTGAACATAGATCTCAAGAAATTTGAAGTGAATGTAAACCTTAAGAAATTTTGAAGAAATACGGAAGAACATAAACCTAAGAAATGATGATATTTGAAGTGAATATAAGTCTTAGAAAATGTGATGAAATTTGAAATGAATATAAGTCTCTAGAAATTTGAGAAAACCATGAAACTTGACTGACATAAATCTAAGAAAATATGGGGAATCTAAGTGAACATAGATCCAAGAAATTTGAAGTGAATGAAAACTTAAGAATTTTGAAGAAATACGGTGAACATAAACCTTAAGAAATATGATGATATTTGAAGTGATATAAGTCTTTAGAAAATGTGATGAAATTTGAAATGAATATAAGTCTCTAGAAATTTTGAGGAAAACCGATGAAACATGACGTAACATATAATCTTAAGAAATATGGTGGAATCTCAAGTGAACATAGATCTGAAGAAATTAAGTGAATGTAAACCTTAAGAAATTTTGAAGAAATACTGGTGAACATAAACATTAAGAAATATGATGATATTTGAAGTGAATATAAGTCCTTAGAAAATGTGATGAAATTTGAAATGAATATAAGTCTCTAGAAAATTTGAGGAAAACCGATGAAACTTGACGTGAACATAAATCTAAGAAAATATCTGGAATCTCAAGTGAACATAGATGAAGAAATTGAATGAATATAAACCTTAAGAAATTTTGAAGAAATAAGAAGTGAACATAAACCTTAAGAAATATGATGATATTGAAGTGAATATAAGTCTTGAAAATGTGATGAAATTTGAAATGAATATAAGTCTCTAGAAAATTTAGGAAAACCTAATGAAACTTGACATGAACATAAATCTTAAGAAAATATGGTGGAATCAAGTGAACATTGATCCAAGAAATTTAAGTATAAACTTAAGAATTTTATAGAAATATGGGTTAACATAAACCTTAAGAAATATGATGATATTTGAAGTGAATATAAGTCTTTAGAAAATGTGATGAAATTTGAAATGAATATAAGTCTCTAGAAAATTTGAGGAAAACCTGATGAAACTTGACGTCAACATAAATCTTAAGAAAATATGGTGGAATCTCAAGTGAACATAGATTTGATGAAATTAAAGTGAATGTAAACCTTAAGAAACTTTGAAGAAATATGAAGTGAACATAAACATTAAGAAATATGATGAAAATTGAAATGAATATAAGTCTTAAGAAAATTTGAGGAAAACCTGATGAAACTTGACGTGAACATAAATCTTTAGAAAATATGTAGGAATCTCAAGTGAACATAGATGTGAAGAAATTTAAAGTGAATGCAAAACTTAAGAAGTTTTGAAGAAATACGAAGTGAAAATAAACCTTAAGAAATATGATGATATTTGAAGTGAATATAAGTCTTTAGAAAATGTGACGAAATTTTAAATGAATATATGTCTCAAGAAAAATTGGGGAAAACCTAATGAAACTTGACATGGACATAAATCTTAAGAAAATATGGTGGAATCACAAGTGAACATTGATCGGAAGAAATTTGAAGTGATGTAAATCGTAAGAAATTTAGTAGAAATACGAAGTTAACATAAACCTCAAGAAATATGATGATATTTGAAGGGAATATAAGTCTTTAGAAAATGTGATAAAATTTGAAATTAATATAAGTCTCTAGAAAATTTTAGGAAAACCTGATGAAACTTGACGTGAACATAAATCTAAGAAAATTTTGGAATCTCAAGTGAACATAGATCCAAGAAATTTAAAGTGAATATAAACCTTAAGAAATTTTGATGAAATACAAAGTGAACATAAACCTTGAGAAATATTATGATATTTGAAGTGAATATAAGTCTTTAGAAAATGTGATGAAATTTTAAATGAATATAATTCTCTAGAAAATTTGAGGAAAATTTGATTAAACTTGACGTGAACACAAATCTTAAGAAAATCTGGTGGAATCTCAAGTGAACGTAGATATGAAGAAATTTGAAGTGAATGTAAACCTTAAGAAATTTTGAAGAAATACTAAGTGAACATAAACCTTAAGAAATATGATGATATTTCAAATGAATATAAGTCTTTAGAAAATGTGATGAAATTTGAAATGAATATAAGTCTGTAGAAAATTTTAGGAAAACCTGATGAAACTTCACGTCAACATAAATCTTAAGAAAATATGGTAGAATCTCAAGTGAACATAGATTTGATGAAATTAAAATGAATGAAAACCTCAAGAAATTTTAAAGAAATACGAAGTTAACATAAACTTTAAGAAATATGATGATATTCGAAGTGAATATAAGTCTTTAGAAAATGTGATGAAAATTTAAATGAATATAAGTCTCTAAAAAATTTGAAGAAAACCTGATGAAACTTGAAGTGAACATAAATCTTCATAAAGAATTCTAAGAAATATAGATGAAGAAATTTGAAGTGAATACAAACCTTAAGAAGTTTTGAAAAAATTCGAAGTGAACATAAAGCTTAAGAAATATGATGATATTTGAAGTGAATATAAGTCTTTAGAAAATTTGATGAAATTTGAAATGAATATATGTCTCAAGAAAATTTGAGGAAAACCTAATGAAATTTGACATGGATATAAATCTTAAAAAAATATGGTGGAATCTCAAGTGAATATATATCTGAAGAAATTTGAAGTGAATATAAACCTTGAGAAATCTTTGATGAAATACGAAGTGAACATAAACTGTGAGAAATATTATGATATTTAAAGTGAATATAAGTCTTTAGAAAATGTGATAAAATTTTAAATGAATATAAGAATCTAGAAAATTTGAGGAAAACCTGATGAAACATGACGTGAACATAAATCTTAAGAAAACGGGGAATCTCTGGAACATAGATCTGAAGAAATTTGAAGTGAATATAAACCTTAAGAAATTTTGATGAAATACGAAGTGAACATAAACCTTGAGAAATATTATGATAATTTAAGTGAATATATGTCTTTAGAAAATGTGATGAAATTTGAAATGAATAAAACTCTCTAGAAAATTTGAGGAAAATTTAATGAAACTTGACTTGAACATAAATCTTAAGAAAATCTTGTGGAGTCTCAAGTGGGCATTGATCTGAAGAAATTTGAAGTGAATGTAAAACTTAAGAAATTTTGATGAAATACGAAGTGAACATAAACCTTAAGAAATATGATGATATTTGAAGTGAATATAAGTCTTTAGAAAATGTGATGAAATTTGAAATGAATATAAGTCTCTATAAAATTTGAGGAAAACCTGATTAAACTTGACGTGAACATAAATCTTAAACAAATGTGGGGGAATCTCAGATAAACATAGATCTGAAGAAATTTGAAGTGAATATAAACCTTAAGAAATTTTGATGAAATACGAAGTGAACATAAACCTTGAGAAATATTATGATATTTTAAGTGAATATATGTCTTTTGAAAATGTGACGAAATTTTAAATGAATATAATTCTCTAGAAAATTTGAGGAAAATTTGATTAAACTTGACGTGAACATAAATCTTAAGAAAATCTGGTGGAATCTCAAGTGAACATAGATATGAAGAAATTTGAAGTGAATGTAAACCTTAAGAAATTTTGAAGAAATACGAACTGAACATAAACCTTAAGAAAATTTGATGAAATTTGAAATGAATATAAGTCTCAAGAAAATTTTAGGAAATCCTAATGAAACTTGACATGGACATAAATCTTAAGAAAATATGGTGGAATCTCAAGTGAACATTGATCTGAAGAAATTTAAGTGCTGTAAAACTTAATAATTTTAGTAGTCACAACCTTAAGAAATATGATGATATTTGAAGTGAATATAACTTTAGAAAATGTGATGAAATTTGAAATGAATATAAGTCTCTAGAAAATTTGAGGAAAACTGATGAAACTTGACGTGAACATAAATCTTAAGAAAATAGGGGAATCTCAATGAACATAGATTTGAAGAAATTGAAGTGAATATAAACCTTAAGAAATTTTAAACAATTACGAAGTGAACATAAACATTAAGAAATATGATGATATTTGAAATGAATATAAGTCTTTAGAAAATGTGATGAAAATTGAAATGAATATAAGTCTCTAGAAAATTTTAGGAAAACCTGATGAAACTTGACGTGAACATAAATCTTATGAAAATATGTAGGAATCTCAAGTGAACATAGATGTGAAGAAATTTGAAGTAAATGCAAACCTTAAGTAGTTTTGAAGAAATACGAAGTGAACAAAACCATAAGAAATATGATTATATTTGAAGTGAATATAAATCTGTAGAAAATGTGATGAAATTTGAGATGAATATAAGTCTCAAGAAAATTTGAGGATAACCTAATGAAACTTGACATGGAAATAAATCTTAAGAAAATATGGTGGAATCTCAAGTGAACATTGATTTGAAGAAATTTGAAGTGATGTAAAACTTAAGAAATTTAGTAGAAATACGAATTGAACATAAACCTTGAGAAATATTATGATATTTGAAGTGAATATAAGTCTTTAGAAAATGTGATGAAATTTGAAATGAATATAAGTCTCCAGAAAATTTGAGGAAAGCCTAATGAAACATGACGTTAACATATATCTTAAAAAAATATGTTGGAATCTCAAGTGAACATAGATCTGAAGAAATATGAAGTGAATGTATACCTTAAGAAATTTTGAAGAAATACGAAGTGAAGGTATACCTTAAAAAATATGATAATATTTGAAGATTGAAATGAATATAAGTCTTTAGAAAATGTGATGAAAATTGAAATCAATTTAAGTCTCTAGAAAATTTGAGGAAAACCTGATGAAACTTGACGTGAACATAAATCTTAAGAAAATCAGGTGGAATCTCAAGTGGATATAGATCCGAAGAAAGTTGAAAAGAATGTACACCTTAAGAAAATTAGAAGAAATACGAAGTGAACATAAACCTTAAGAAATATGATGATATTTGAAGTGAATATAAGTGTTTAGAAAATGTGATGAAAATTGAAATGAATATAAGTCTCTAGAAAATTTTAGGAAAGCCTGATGAAACAAGACGTGGACATAAATCTTAAGAAAATGTGGTGGAATCTCAAGTAAACATAGATCTGAAGAAATTTAAAGGGAATGTAAACCTTAAGATATTTTGATGAAATACGAAGTGAAGCTAAACCTTAAGAAATATGATGATATTTCAAGTGAATATAAGTCTTTAGAAAATTTGATATAATTTGAAATGAATATAAGTCTCTAGAAAATTTGAAGAAACCTGATGAAACTTGACATGAACATATATCTTAAGAAATATGGAATCTCAAGAACATAGATCCAAGAAATTTGAAGTGAATGTAAACCTTAAGAAATTTTGAAGAAATATGAAGTGAACATAAACCTTAAGAAATATGATGATATTTGAAGTGAATATAAGTCTTTAGAAAATGTGATGAAATTTTAAATGAATATAAGTCTCTAAAAAATTTGAGGGAAACCTGATGAAACTTGACGTGAACATAAATCTTAAGAAAATGTGGTGGAATCTCAAGTAAACATATATATGGAGTAATTTGAAGTGAATGTAAATCTTAAGAAATTTTGAAGAAATACAAAGTGAACATAAACCTTAAGAAATCTGATGATATTTGAAGTGAATATAAGTCTATAGAAAATGTGATGAAATTTTAAATAAATATAAGTCTTTAGAAAATTTGAGGAAAACCTAATGAAACTTGACATTAACATAAATTTTAAGAAAATATGTAGGAATCTCAAGTGAACATAGATCTGAAGAAATTTGAAGTAAATCTAAACCTTAAGAAATTTTGAAGAAATACGAAGTGAACATAAAACTTAAGAAATCTGATGATATTTGAGGTGAAAATACAAGTCTTTAGAAAATGTGATGAAATTTGAAATGAATATAAGTCTCTAGAAAATTTGAGGAAAACCTGATGAAATATGACGTGAACAAAATTCTTAAGAAAATATGGTGGAATCACAAGTGAACATAGATCTGAAGAAATTTGAAGTGAATTCAAACCTTAAGAAACTTTGAAGAAATACGAAGTGAACAATAACGTAACGAAATATGATGATATTTGAAGTGAATATAAGTCTTTAGAAAATGTGATGAAAGTTGAGATGAATATAAGTCTTTAGAAAATTTGAGGAAAAACTGATGAAACTTGACGTGAACATAAATCTTAAAAAAATATGGTGGAATCTCAAGTGAACATAGATCTGAAGAAATTTGAAGTGAATTCAAACCTTAAGAAATTTTGAAGAAATACGAAGTAAACAATAACCTTAGGAAATATGATGATATTTGAAGTGAATATAAGTATTTAGAAAATGTGATGAAATTTGAAATGAATATAAGTCTCAAAAAAATTTGAGGAAAACCTGATGAAACTTGACGTGAACATAAATCTGAAGAAAATGTGGTGGAATCTCAAGTAAACATAGATATGGAGAAATTTGAAGTGAATGTAAATCCTTAAGAAATTTTGAAGAAATACGAAGTGAACATAAACCTTAAGAAATAGGATGATATTTGAATTGAATATAAGTCTTTAGAAAATGTGATGAAAATTGAAATGAATATAAGTCTCTAAAAAATTTGAGGAAAACCTGGTGAAACTTGACGTGAACTTAAATCTTAGGAAAATGTGGTGGAATCTCAAGGAAACATATATATGGAGAAATTTGAAGTGAATGTAAACCTTAAGAAATTTTGAAGAAATAACAAGTGAACATAAAACATAAGAAATATGATGATATTTGAGGTGAATATAAGTGTTTAGAAAATGTGATGAAACATGAAATGAATATAAGTCTCTAAAAAATTTGAGGATAAATTGATGAAACTTGACGTGAACATAAATCTTAAGAAAATGCGGTGGAATCTCAAGTAAACATAATTATGGAGAAATTTGAAGTGAATGTAAACCTTAAGAAATTTTGATGAAATACCAAGTGAAGCTAAACCTTAAGAAATATGATGATATTTCAAGTGAATATAAGTCTTTAGAAAATTTGATGTAATTTGAAATGAATATAAGTCTCTAGAAAATTTGAGGAAAACCTGATGAAACTTGACGTGAACATAAATCTTAAGAAAATCTGGTGGAATCTCAAGTGAACATAGATCTGAAGAAATTAGAAGTGAATGTAAACCTTAAGAAATTTTGAAGAAATATGAAGTGAACATAAACCATAAGAAATATGATTATATTTGAAGTGAATATAAGTCTTTAGACAATCTGATGAAATTTGAAATGAAAATAAGTCTCTAAAAAATTTGAGGAAAACCTGATGAAACTTCACGTGAACATAAATTTTAAGAAAATACGATATAATCTAAACTGAACATATATCTGAAGAAATTTGAACTGAATATAAATCTTAATAAACTCTGAAGAAATACGAAGTGAATAAAAATCTTAATAAATCTTGTGATATTTGAAGTTAATATAAGGCTTTGGAAAATGTGATGAAATTTGAAATGAATATAATTCTCTAGAAAATTTTAGGAAAATTTGATTAATCTTGACGTGAACATAAATCTTAAGAGAATCTGGTGGAATCTCAAGTGAACATAGATCTGAAGAAACTTGAAGTGAATGTAAACCTTAAGAAATTTTTGGAAATATGAAGTGAACATAAAACATAAGAAATATGATGATATTTGAATTGAATATAAGTGTTTAGAAAATGTGATGAAAATAGAAATGAATATAAGTCTCTAGAAATTTTGAGGAAACCCTGATGAAACTTGACGTGAACATAAATCTTAAGAAAATATGGTGGAATCTCAAGAGAACATAGATCTGAAGAAATTTGAAGTGAATTAAAACCTTAACAAATTTTGAAGAAATACGAAGTGAACAATAACCTTAAGAAATATGATGATAATTGAAGTGAATATAAGTATTTAGAAAATGTGATGAAATTTGCAATGAATATAAGTCTCTAAAAAATTTGAGGAAAACCTGATGAAACTTGACGTGAGCATAAATCTTAAGAAAATATGGTGGAATCTCAAGTAAAAGAAGATCTGGACATAAAACTTTTGAATAAATACGAAGTGAACATAAAACTTTAGAAATCTGATGATATTTGAGGTGGATATAATTCTTTAGAAAATGTGATGAAAATTGAAAAGAATGTAAGTCTCTAGAAAATTTGAGGAAAACCTGATGAAACTTGAGGTGAACATAAATCTTAAGAAAATTTGGTGGAATCTCAAGTAAACATAGATCTGGAGAAATTTGAAGTGAATATAACCCTTAAGAAATTTTGATGAAATACGAAGTGAACATAAACCTTATGAAATATTATGATATTTGAAGTGAATATAAGTCTTTCGAAAATGTGATGAAATTTGAAATAAATATATTTCTCTTGAAAATTTTAGGAAAATTTGTATAATCTTGACGTGAACATAAATCTTAAGAGAATCTGGAATCTCATGTGAACATAGATCCAAGAAATTTGAAGTGAATAAAACCTTAAGAAATTTTGAAGAAATATGGTGAACATAAACCTTAAGAAACTGATATTTGAAGTGAATATAAGTTTAGAAATGTGATGAAATTTGAAATGAATATAAGTCTTAGAAAATTTGAGGAAAACCGATGAAACTTCACGAACATAAATCTTAAGAAATATGGTGGAATCTCAAGTGAACATAGATCTGAAGAAATTTGAAGTGAATGTAAACCTTAAGAAATTTTGAAGAAATACGAAGAGAACATAAACCTTAAGAAATATAATGATATTTGAATTGAATATAAGTCTTTAGAAAATGTGATGAAAATTGAAATGAATATAAGTCTCTAGAAAATTTGAGGAAAACCCGATGAAACTGACGTGAACATAAATCTTAAGAAAATCTGTGGAATCTCAAGTGAACATAGATCCAAGAAATTTTAAGTGAATATAAACCTTAAGAAATTTTGAACAAATACGAAGTGAACATAAAACATAAGAAGTATGACGATATTTGAGGTGAATATAAGTCTTTAGAAAATGTGATGAAATTTGAAATGAATATAAGTCTTTAAAAATTTGAGGAAACAATGATGAAACATGACGTGAACATAATTCTTATTAAAATGCGGTGGAATCTCAAGTAAACATAGATCTGGAGAAATTATAAGTGAATGTAAACCTTAAGAAATTTTGATGAAATACGAAGTGAAGCTAAACCTTAAGAAATATGATGATATTTGAAGTGAATATAAGTCTTTAGAAAATTTGATGTAATTTGAAATGAATATAAGTCTCTAGAAAATTTGAGGAAAACCTGATGAAACATGACTTGAATATATATCTTAGGAAAATATGTTGGAATCTCAAGTGAACATAGATCTGAAGAAATTAGAAGTGAATGTAAACCTTAAGAAATTTTGAAGAAATATGAAGTGAACATAAACCATAATAAATATGATGATATTTGAAGTGAACATAGATCTGAAGAAATTTGAACTGAATATAAATCTTAATAAACTCTGAAGAAATACGAAGTGAACAAAAATCCTAATAAATCTGGTGATATTTGAAGTGAGTATAAGTCTTTAGAAAATGTTATGAAAATTAATAAGAATATATGTCTCTAGAAAATTTGAGGAAAACTTGATGTAACTTGAGGTGAACATAAATCTTAAGAAAATGTGGTGGAATCTCAAGTAAACGTAGATCTGAAGAAATTTGAAGTGAATATAACCCTTCAGAAATTTTGATGAAATAATAAATGAACATAAACCTTAAGAAATATTATGATATTTGAAGTGAATATAAGTCTTTAGAAAATGTGATGAAATTTGAAAAGAATATAATTCTCTAGAATTTTTTTGGAAAATTTGATTAATCTTGACGTGAACATAAATCTTAAGAGAATCTGGTGGAATCTCAAGTGACCATAGATATGAAGAAATTTTAATGGAACGTAAACCTTAATAAATTTTGAAGAAATACGAAGTGAACATAAACCTTAAGAAATCTGATAATATTCGAAGTGAATATAAGTCTATAGAAAATGTGAAGAAATTTTAAATGAATATAAGTCTTTAGAAAATTTGAGGAAAACCTGATGAAACTTCACGTTAACATAAATCTTAAGAAAATATGGTGGAATCTCAAGTGAACATAGATCTGAAGAAATTTGAAGTGAATGTAAACCTTAAGAAATTTTGAAGAAATACGAAGTGAACATAAACCTTCAGAAATATGATGATATTTGAAGTGAATATAAGTCTTTAGAAAATGTGATGAAAATTGAAATGAATATAAGACTCTTGAAAATTTAAGTAAAACCTGATGAAACTTAACGTGAACATAAATCTTAAGAAAATGTGGTGGAATCTCAAGTAAACATAGATCTGAATAAATTTGAAGTGAATGTAAACCTTAATAAATTTTGATGAAATGCGAAGTGAACCTAAACCTTAAGAAATAAGATGATATTTGAAGTGAATAAAAGTCTTTAGAAAATGTAATGAAATTTGAAATGCATATGACTCTCTAGAAAATTTGAGGAATACTTTACGAAAACTTAACGTGAACATAAATCTTAAAAAAATCCAGGGAAATCCCAAGTGAACATAGATCTGAAGAAATTTGAAGTGAATGTAAACCTAAAGGAATTTTGAATAAATACGAAGTGAACATAAAACTTAAGAAATATGATGATATTTAAAGTTTATATAAGTCTTTAGAAAATGTGATGAAATTGGAAGAAATATGAAGTGAACATAAACCTTAAAAAAATGATGATACTTGAAGTGAATATAAGTCTTTAGAAAATGTGATGAAATTCGAAATGAATATAAGTCTCTACAAAATTTGAGGAAAACCTGATGAAACTTGACGTACTCATAAATCTTAAGAAAATCTAGTGGAATCTCAAGTGAACATACATTTGAAGAAATTTGAAGTGAATGTAAATCTTAAGAAATTTTGAAGAAATACGATGTGAACATAAACCTTAAAAAATATGATGATATTTGAAGTAAATATAAGTCTTTAGAAAATGTGATGAAAATTTGAGTGAATATAAGTCTCTAGAATATTTGAGGAAAACCTTATGAAACTTGAAGTGAACATAAATCTCAAGAAAATATGTTCGAATCTCAAGAGAATATAGATCTGAAGAAATTTGAAGTGAATGTAAACCATAAGAAAATTTGATGAAATACGAAGTGAACATAAACCTTAAGAAATATGATGATATATGAAAAGATTATAAGTCTTTAATAAATGTAATGAAATTTTTAATGAATATAAATCTTTAGAAACTTTGAGGAAAGCTTGATGAAACTTGACGTGGACGTAAATCTTAAAAAAATCTTGTGGCATCTCAAGTGAACATAGATCTGAAAAAATTTGAAGTGAATGTAAACATTTAATTTTTTAATAGGAATATGAAGTGAACATAAACCTGAAGAAATATGATGATATTTTAAGTGAATATAAGTCTTCAGAAAATCTGATGAAATTGGAAATGAATATAAGTCTCTAAAATTTTTTTAGGAAAACCTGATGAAACTTCGCGTGAACATAAATTTTAATAAAATACGATGGAATCTGAAGTGAACATAGATCTGACGAAATTTGAAGTGAATATAAATCTTAATAAATTCTGAAGAAATACGAAGTGAACAAAATTCTTAAGCAATCTAGTGATATTTGAAGTGAATAAAACTCTTAAGAAAATGTGATGAAAATTAAAATGAATATAAGTCTCTAGAAAATTTGAGGAAAACCTGATGATATTTGACATGAACATAAAACTTAAGAAAATCTGATGGAATCTATGAACATAGATCCAAGAAATTTGAAGTGAATATAAACCTAAGAATTTTTAAGAAATACTAAGTATAAACCTTAAGAAATCTGATGATATTTAAAGTCTTTATAAGTCTTTAGAATATGTGATGAAATTTGAAACGAAATTAAGTCTCTAGAAAATTTGAAGAAAACCTGAAGAAATTTGACGTACTCATAAATCATAAGAAAATCATCTCAAGTGAACATAGATCTGAAGAAATTTGAAGTGAATATAAACCTTAAGAAATTCTGAAGAAATATGAAGTGAACATAAACCTTAAGAAATATGATGATATTTGAAGTGATCATAAGTCTTTAGAAAATGTGATGAATGTTTGACTGAATATAAGACTCTAGAAAATTTGAGGAAAACCTGATGAAACTCCACGTGAACATAAATCTTAAGAAAATCTGATGGAATCTCAAGTGAACATAGATCTGATGAAATTAAAAGTGAATGTCAACCTTAAGATATTTTATAGAAATACGAAGTGAATATAAACCTTCAGAAATATGATGACATTTAAAGTTTATATAGGTCTTTAAAAAATGTGATGAAATTTCAAATGAATATAAGCCTCTTGAAAATTTGAGGAAAACCTAATGAAACTTGACGTGAACATAAATCTTAAGAAATTCTGGTTGAACCTCAAGTGAACATAGATCTGATGAAATTTGAAGTGAATGTAAACCTTAAGAAATTTTGAAGAAATACTAAGCGAACATAAACCTTAAGACATATGATGATATTTGAAGTGAATATAAGTCTTAGAAATGTGATGAAATTTGAAATGAATATAACTCTAGAAAATTTGAGGAAAACTTGATGAAACTTGACGTGAACATAAATCTTAAGAAAATCTGGTGGAATCTCAAGTGAACATAGATCTGAAGAAATTTGAAGTGAATGTAAACCTTAAGAAATTTTGAAGAAATACGATGTGAACATAAACCTTAAAAAATATGATGATATTTGAAGTGAATATAAGTCCTTAGTAAATGAGATGAAATTTGAAATGAATATAAGTCTCTAGAAATTTTGAGTAAAACCTGATGAAACTTGACGTGCACATAAATCTTAAGAAACTATGGTGGAATATCAAGTGAACATAGATCTGAAGAAATTTGAAGTGAATGTATACCTTAAGAAATTCTGAAGAAATACAAAGTGATTATAAACCTTAAAAAATATGATGATATTTGAAGTAAATATAAGTGTTTAGAAAATGTGATAAAAATTAAAATGAATATAAATCTCTAGCAAATTTGAGGAAAACCTGATGAAACTTGACGTGAACATAAATTTTAAGAAAATATGTTGGAATCTCAAGTGAACATAGATCTGAAGAAATTTGAAGTGAATGTAAACCTTAAAAAATTCTGAAGAAATACAAAGTGAACATAAACCTTAAGTAATATGAAGATATTTGTATTGAATATAAGTCTTTAGAAAATGTGATGAAATTTTAAATGAATATAAGTCTCTAGAAAATTTGAGGAAAACATGACGAAACTCCACGTGAACATAAACTTAAGAAAATCCGGAGGAATCTCAAGTGAACTTAGATCTGAAAAAATTTGAAGTCAATGTAAATCTTAAGAAATTTGAAGAAATACGAAGTGAACATAAACCTTCAGAAATATGGTGATATTTGAAGTGAATATAAGTCTTTAGAAAATGTAATGATATTTGAAATGAATGTAAGCCTCTAGAAAATTTGAGGAAAACTTGATGAAACTTGACGTGAACATAAATCTTAAGAAAATCTGTTGGAATCTCAAGTGAACATAGATCTAAAGGAATTTGAAGTGAATATATACCTTAAGAAATTCTGAAGAAATACGAAGTGAATGTAAACATTAAGAAATTCTTAAAAAATACGAAGTGAATGTAAACCTTAAGAAATACTGAAGAAATACAAAGTAAACATAAACCTTAAGAAATATCATGATATTTAAAGTTAAAATAAGTCTTTAGAAAATGTAATGAAATTTGAAATGAATATAAGTCTTCAAGAAATTTGATGAAAACCTCATGAAACTTAAAGTGAAAAAAATCTTAAGTAAATCTGGTGGAATCTCAAGTGAACATAGATATGAAGAAATACGAAGTGAACATAAACCTTAAGAAATATTATGATATTTGAAGTGCATATAAGTCTTTAATAATGTTAAGATCTTTGAAATGAATATAAGTCTCTAGAAAATTTGAGGAAAACTTGATGAAACATGACGTGAACAAAAATCTTAAGAAAATGTTGTGGAATCTCAAGTAAACATAGATCTGAAGAAATTTGAAGTGAATGTAAACCATAAGAAATTTTAATGAAATACGAAGTGAACATAAACCTTAAGAAATATTATGATATTTGAATTGAATACAAGTCTTTAGAAAATGTAATGAAAATTGAAATGAATATAACTCTCGAGAAAATTTGAGGAAAACTTGATGAAACTTGACGTGAACATAAATCTTAAGAAAATATGTTGGAATCTCAAGTGAACATAGATCTAAAGGAATTTGAAGTGAATTTATTCCTTAAGAAATTCTGAAGAAATACGAAGTGATTATAAACCTTAAGAAATATGATGATATTTGAAGTGAATATAAGTCTTTAGAAAATGCGATGAAAATTAAAATGAATATAAGTCTCTAGCAAATTTGAGGAAAACCTGATGATACTTGACGTGAACATAAATCTTAAGAAAATATGGTGGAATCTAAAGTGAACATAGATCTGAAGAAATTTGAAGTGAATGTAAACATTAAGAAATTCTGAAAAAAAACGAAGTGAATGTAAACCTTAAAAAATCTGATGATATTTGAAGTGAATATAAGTCCTTAGAAAATGAGATGAAATTTGAAATGGATATAAGTCTCTAGAAAATTTTAGGAAAACCTGATGAAACTTGACGAACATAAATCTTAAGAAAATATGGTGGAATATCAATGAACATAGATATGAAGAAATTGAAGTGAATATAAACCTTAAGAAATTTCAAGAAATACAAGTGAATATAAACCTAAGAAATATGATGATATTTGAAGTGAATATAAGTCTTTCAAAATGTGATGAAAATTAAAATGAATATAAGTCTCTGAAAATTTGAGGAAACCGATGAAACTTGACGTGAACATAAATCTTAAGAAAATATTGGAATCTCAAGGAACATAGATTTGAAGAAATTTGAAGTGAATAAACATTAAGAAATTGAAAAATATATGAACATAAACCTTAAGAAAATGATGATATTTGAAGTGAATATAAGTCTTTAGAAAATGTGATGAAATTTGAATGAATATAAGTCTCTAGAAAATTTGAGGAAACCATGAAACTTGACGTGAACATAAATCTTAAGAAAATCTGTGGAATCTCAAGTGAACATAGATCAAGAAATTGAAGTGAATGTAAACCTTAAGAAATTTTGAAGAAATATGAAGTGAACATAAACCTTAAAAATATGATGATATTTGAAGTGAATATAAGTCTTAGAAAATGTGATGAAATTTGAAATGAATATAAGTCTCTAGAAATTTGAGGAAACCCGATGAAACTTGACGTGAACATAAATCTTAAGAAAATATGGTGGAATCTCAATGAACATAGATATGAAGAAATTTGAAGTGAATATAAACCTTAAGAAATTCTGAAGAAATGAAGTGAATATAAACCTTAAGAAATATGATGATATTTGAAGTGAATATAAGTCTTTGAAAAATGATGAAATTTGAAATGAATATAAGTCCTAGAAAATTTGAGGAAAACTTGATGAAACTTGACGTGAATATAAATCTTAAGAAAACTAGTGGAATCTCAAGGAACATAGATCTGAAGAAATTTAGTGAATATAAACCTTAAGAAATTTTGAAGAAATACGAAGTGAACATAAACCTTAAGAAATATGATGATATTTGAAGTGAATATAAGTCTTTAGAAAATGTGATGAAATTTGAAATGAATATAAGTCTCTAGAAAATTTGAGGAAAACTTGATGAAACTTGACGTGAACATATATGTTAAGAAAATGTGGTGAATCTCAAGAAACTAGATCTGAGAAATTTGAAGTGAATAAACCTTAAGAAATTTTGAAGAAATACGAAGAACATTAACCTTAAGAAATATGATGATATTTGATGAATATAAGTTTAGAAAATGATGAAATTTGAAATGAATATAACTCCTTAAAAAATATGAGGAAAACATGATGAAACTTGAAGTGAACATAAATCTTAAGAAAATCTTGTGGAATTTCAAGTGAACATAGATCTGAAGAAATTTTAAGTGAACGTAAAACTTAAGAAATTATGAAGAAATGGTGACATAAACCTTAAGAAATATGATGATATTTGAAGTGAATATAAGTCTTAGAAAATGTGATGAAATTTGAAATGAATATAAGTCTCAAGAAAATTTGAGGAAAACCCGATGAAACTTGACGGACATAAATCTTAAGAAAATATGTTGGAATCTCAATGAACATAGATCCAAGAAATTTGAAGTGAATAAACCTTAAGAAATTCAAGAAATACGAAGTGAACATAAACCTTAAGAAATATGATGATATTTGAAGTGAATATAAGACTTTAGAAAATGTGATGAAATTTGAAATGAATATAAGTCTCTAGAAAATTTGAAGAAAACCTCATGAAACATGAAGTGAACATAAATCTTAAGAAAATCGGTTGAAACTCAAGTGAACATAGATTTGAAGAAATTTGAAGTGAATGTAAAGCTTAAGAAATTTTGAAGAAATACGAATAGAATATAAACCTTGAGAAATACGATGATTTTTTAAGTGAATATAAGTCTTTAGAAAATGTGATGAAATTTGAAATGAATATAAGTCTCTAGAAAATTTGAAGAAAACCTGATGAAACTTGACGTGAACATAAAGCTTAAGAAAATATGTTGGAATCTCGTGAACATAGATCCAAGAAATTTGAAGTGAAACATTAAGAAATTCTGAAGAAATACGAAGTGAACATAAACCTTAAGAAATATGATGATATTTGAAGTGAAAATAAGTCTTTAGAAAATGTGATGAAATTTGAAATGAATATAAGTCTAGAAAATTTGAGGAAACCCTATGAAACTTACGGAATATAAATCTTAAGAAAATCTAGGAATCTCAAGTGAACATAGATCAAGAAATTTGTGAATATAAACCTTAAGAAATTTTGAAGAAATAATGGTGATTATAAACGTTAAGAAATATGATGATATTTGAAGTGAATTTAAGTCTTTAGAAAATGTGATGAAAATTAAATTGAATATAAGTCTCTTGCAAATTTGAGGAAAACCTGATGAAACTTGACGTGAACATATAGCTTAAGAAAATATGTTGGAATCTCAAGTGAACATAGATCCGAAGAAATTTGAAGTGAATGTAGACCATAAGAAATTTTGAAGAAACAGAACATAAACCCTAAGAAATATGATGATATTGTGAATATAAGTCTTTAGAAAATGTAATGAAATTTGAAATGAATATAACTCCTTAAAAAATTGGAGGAAAACATGATGAAACTTGCAGTGAACAAAAATCTTAAGAAGATCTTGTGGAATCTCAAGTGAACATAGATCTGAAGAAATTTTAAGTGAACGTAAAACTTAAGAAATTATGAAGAAATACGAAGTGGACATAAACCTTAAGAAATACGATGATATTTTAAGTGAATATAAGTCTTTAGAAAATGTGATGAAATTTGAAATGAATATAAGTCTTTAGAAAATTTGAATAAAACCTGATGAAACTTGACGTGGACATAAATCTTAAGAAAATGTAGTGGAATCACATGTAAACATAGATCAAAAAAATTTGAAGTGAATGTAAACCTTAAGAAATTTTGATGAAATACGAAGTGAACATAATCCTTTTGAAATATTATGATATTTGAAGAGAATATAAGACTTTAAAATGTGATGAAATTTGAAATGAATATAAGTCTAGAAAATTTAGGAAAACTTGATGAAACTTGACGAACATAAATCAAGAAAACTGTGGAATCTCAAGTGAACATAGATCAAGAAATTGTGAATGTAAACATTAAGAAATTCTGAAGAAATACGAAGTGAACATAAACCTTAAGAAATATGATGATATTTGAAGTGAAAATAAGTCTTTAGAAAATGTGATGAAATTTGAAATGAATATAAGTCTTTAGTAATTTGAGGAAAACCCTAGAAACTTGAAGTGAACATAAATCTTAAGAAAATCTGGTGGAATCTAAAGTGAACAAAGATCTGAAGAAATTTGTGGTGAATGTAAACCTTAATAAGTTTTGAAGAAATATGAACGGATTATAAACCTTAAAAAATATGATGATATTTGAAGTGAATATAAGTCCTTAGAAAATGAGATGAAATTTGAAATGAATATAAGTCTTTAGAAATTTGAGCAAAACTTGATGAAACTTGACGTGAACATAAATATAAATAAAATATGGTGGAATTTCAAGAGAACATAGATCTGAAGAAATTTTAAGTGAATGTAAACCTTAAGAAATTATGAAGAAATACGAAGTGAACATAAACCTTAAGAAATATGATAATATTTGAAGTGAATATAAGTCTTTAGAAAATGTGATGAAATTTGAAATGAATATAAGTCTCTAGAAAATTTGAGGAAAACCTGATGAAACTTAACGTGATCATAAATCTTAAGAAAATATGTTGGAATCTCAAGTGAACATAGATCTGAAGAAATTTGAAGTGAATGTAAACATTAAGAAATTCTGAAGAAATACGAAGTGAACATAACCCTTAAGAAATATGATGATATTTGAAGTGAAAATAAGTCTTAGAAAATGATGAAATTTGAAATAAATATAAGTCTCTAGAAAATTTGAGGAAAACCCTAGAGACTTGAAGTGAACATAAATCTTAAGAAAATCTGGTGGAATCTCAAGTGAACGTAGATCTAAAGAAATTTGTAGTGAATATAAACCTTAATAAATTTTGAAGAAATATGAAGTGAACATAAACCTTAAAAAATGATGATATTTAAGTGAATATAAGTCCTTAAATGTGAGATGAATTTGAAATGAATATAAGTCTCAGAAAATTTGAGGAAAACCCTATGAAACTTGACGTGAACATAAATCTTAAGAAAATCGTGGAATCTCATGAACTAGATCTCAAGAAATTTGAAGTGAATATAAACCTTAAGAAATTTTGAAGAAATGAAGTGAATATAACCTTAAAAATATGATGATATTTGAAGTGAATATAAGTCTTAGAAAATGTGATGAAATTTGAAATGAATATAAGTCTCTAGAAAATTTGAGGAAAACCCGATGAAACATGACGTGAACATAAATTAAGAAAATATGGTGGAATTTCAAGTGACATAGATCTCAAGAAATTGAAGTGAATATAAACCTTAAAAATTATGAAGAAATACGGTGAACATAAACCTAAGAAATATGATATTTGAAGTGAATATAAGTCTTAGAAATGTGATGAAATTTAAAATGAATATAAGTCTCTAGAAAATTTGAGGAAAACCCGATGAAACTTGACGTGAACATAAATCTTAAGAAAATCTGTGAATCTCAAGTGAACATAGATCTAAAGAAATTTGAAAGAATATAAACCTTAAGAAATTTTGAAGAAATATGAAGTGAACATAAACCTTAAAAAAATGATGATATTTAAGTGAATATAAGTCCTTAGAAATGTGATGAAATTTGAAATGAATATAAGTCTCAGAAAATTTGAGGAAAACCTATGAAACTTGAGTGAACATAAATCTTAAGAAAATCTAGTGAATCTCAGTGAACATAGATCTGAAGAAATTTGAAGTGAATATAAACCTTAAGAATTTTGAAGAAATAATGGTGAATATAAACCTTAAGAAATATGATGATATTTGAAGTGAATTAAGTCTTTAGAAAATGTGATGAAAATTAAATGAATATAAGTCTCTAGAAAATTTGAGGAAACCGATGAAACTTGACGTGAAATATATCTTAAGAAAATATGTTGGAATCTCTCATGAATAGATCTCAAGAAATTTGAAGATCCAAGAAATTTAGTGAATATAAACCTTAAGAAATTTTGAAGAAAATAGTGAATATAACCTTAAAAAATATGATGATATTTGAAGTGAAT
Source organism: Vicia sativa (assembly GCA_021764765.1). Classification (NCBI taxonomy): domain Eukaryota; kingdom Viridiplantae; phylum Streptophyta; class Magnoliopsida; order Fabales; family Fabaceae; genus Vicia; species Vicia sativa. The sequence goes on from CM038794.1 coordinate 199,069,526, forward strand.
ATAAGTCCTTAGAAAATGTGATGAAATTTGAAATGGATATAAGTCTCTAGAAAATTGTAGGAAAACCTGATCAAACTTGACGTGAACATAAATCTAAAGAAAATATGGTGGAATATCAAGTGAACATAGATATGAAGAAATTTGAAGTGAATGTAAACCTTAAGAAATTCTGAAGAAATACGAAGTGATTATAAACCTTAAGAAATATGGTGATATTTAAAGTGAATATAAGTCTTTCAAAAATGTGATGAAAATTAAAATGAGTATAAGTCTCTTGCAAATTTGAGGAAAACCTGATGAAACTTGACGTGAACATAAATCTTAAGAAAATATGTTGGAATCTCAAGTGAACATAGATCTGAAGAAATTTGAAGTGAATGTAAACATTAAGAAATTCTGAAGAAATACAAAGTGAACATAAACCTTAAGAAATATGATGATATTTGAAGTGAATATAAGTCTTTAGAAAATGTGATGAAATTTGAAATGAATATAAGTCTCTAGAAAATTTGAGGAAAACCTTAGAAACTTGAAGTGAACATAAATCTTAAGAAAATCTGGTAGAATCTTAAGTGAATATAGATCTGAAGAAATTTGTAGTGAATGTAAACCTTAAGAAATTTTGAAGAAATTTGAAGTGAACATAAACCTTAAGAAACAATATGATATTTGAAGTGAATATAAGTCTTTAGAAAATGTGATGAAATTTGAAATGAATATAAGTCTCTAGAAAATTTGAGGAAAACCTGATCAAACTTGACGTGAAATAAATCTTAAGAAAATGTGGTGGAATCTCAAGAAAACATAGATATGAAGAAATTTGAAGTGAATATAAACCTTAAGAAATTTTGAAGAAATAAGTGAACATAAACCTTAAGAAATATAATGATATTTGAAGTGAATATAAGTCTTTAGAAAATGTGATGAAATTTGAAATGAATATAAGTCTCTAGAAAATTTGAGGAAAACATGATGAAACTTGAAGTGAACATAAATCTTAAGAAAATCTTGTGGAATTTCAAGTGAACATAGATCAAGAAATGGTGAATGTAAACCTTAGAAATTATGAAGAAATACGGTGAACATAAACCTTAAGAAATATGATGATATTTGAAGTGAATATAAGTCTTTAGAAAATGTGATGAAATTTGAAATGAATATAAGTCTCAGAAAATTTGAGGAAAACCTGATGAAACTTGACGTGAACATAAATCTAAGAAAATATGGAATCTCAAGGAACATAGATCCAAGAAATTTGAAGTGAATATAAACTTAAGAAATTCAAGAAATACGAAGTGAACATAAACCTAAGAAATATGATGATATTTGAAGTGAATATAAGTCTTAAAATGTGATGAAATTTGAAATGAATATAAGTCTCTAGAAAATTTGAGGAAAACTGATGAAACTTGACGTGAACATAAATCTTAAGAAAATATGTTGGAATCTCAAGTGAACATAGATCCAAGAAATTGAAGTGAATATAAACTTAAGAAATTTCAAGAAATACAAGTGAACATAAACCTTAAGAAATATGATGATATTTGAAGTGAATATAAGTCTTAGAAAATGTGATGAAATTTGAATAAAATATAAGTCTCTAGAAAATTTGAGGAAAACCCTAGAAACTTGACGTGAACATAAATCTTAAGAAAATTGTGGAATCTCAATGAACATAGATCAAAGAAATTTGAAGTGAATATAAACCTTAAGAATTTTGAAGAAATATGAAGTGAACATAAACTTAAAAATATGATGATATTTAAGTGAATATAAGTCCTTAGAAAATGTGATGAAATTTGAAATGAATATAAGTCTCTAGAAAATTTGAGAAAACCCTAGAAACTTGAAGTGAACATAAATCTTAAGAAAATCTTGTGGAATCTCAAGTGAACGTAGATCTGAAGAAATTTGTAGTGAATGTAAACCTTAATAAATTTTGAAGAAATATGAAGTGAACATAATCCTTAAAAAATGATGATATTTGAAGTGAATATAAGTCCTTAGAAATGTGATGAAATTTGAAATGAATATAAGTCTCAGAAATTTGAGGAAAACCGATGAAACTTGACGTGAACATAAATCTAAAAAATGGTGGAATCAAGTGAACATATATATAAAGAAATTTGAAGTGAATGTAAACCTAAGAAATTCAAGAAATAAAGGGAACATAAACCTTAAGAAATATGATGATATTTGAAGTGAATATAAGTCTTTCAAAATGTGATGAAAATTGAAATGAATATAAGTCTCTGAAAATTTGAGGAAAACCCGATGAAACTTGACGGAAAATAAATCTTAAGAAAATATGTTGGAATCTCAATGAACATAGATATGAAGAAATTTGAAGTGAATATAAACATTAAGAAATTCAAGAAACAATGGTGAACATAAACCTTAAGAAATATGATATTTGAAGTGAATATAAGTTTTAGAAAATGTGATGAAATTTGAAATGAATATAAGTCTCTAGAAAATTTGAGGAAACCCTAGAAACTTGACGTGAACATAAATCTTAAGAAAATCTGGTGGAATCTCAAGTGAATATAGATTTGAAGAAATTTGTAGTGAATGTAAACCTTAAGAAATTTTGAAGAAATACGAAGTGAACATAAACCTTAAGAAACATTATGATATTTGAAGTGAATATAAGTTTAGAAAATGTGATGAAATTTGAAATGAATATAAGTCTCTAGAAAATTTGAGGAAACCCGATGAAACTTGACGTGAACATAAATCTTAAGAAATGTGGTGAATCTCAAGAACATAGATATGAAGAAATTTGAAGTGAATGTAGACCATAAGAAATTTTGATGAAATACGAAGTGAATATAAACCTTTAGAAATACTACGATATTTGAAGTGAATATAACTCTTTAGAAAATGTAATGAAATTTGAAATGAATATAACTCTTTAGAAAATTTGAGGAAAATGATGAAACTTGAAGTGAACATAAATCTTAAGAAAATCTTGTGGAATTTCAAGTGAACATAGATCAGAAGAAATTTTAAGTGAATGTAAAACTTAAGAAATTATGAAGAAATACGAAGTGAACATAAACCTTAAGAAATATGATAATATTTGAAGTGAATATAAGTCTTTAGAAAATGTGATGAAATTTGAAATGAATATAAGTCTCAAGAAAATTTGAGGAAAACCTGATGAAAGTTGACGTGGACATAAATCTAAGAAAATATGTGGAATCTCATGAACATAGATCCAAGAAATTTGAAGTGAATATAAACCTTAAGAAATTCAAGAAATACGGGTGATTATAAACCTTAAGAAATATGATGATATTTGAAGTGAATATAAGTCTTAGAAAATGTGATGAAATTTAAATGAATATAAGTCTCTAGAAAATTTGAGGAAACCTCGATGAAACTTGACGTGAACATAAATCTTAAGAAAATATGTTGGAATCTCAAGTGAACATAGATCCAAGAAATTTGAAGTGAATATAAACTTAAGAAATTTTGAAGAAACAGTGAACATAAACCTTAAGAAATATGATGATATTTGAAGTGAATATAAGTCTTTAGAAAATGTGATGAAATTTGAAATGAATATAAGTCTCCGAAAATTTTGAGGAAAACCCGATGAAACTTGACGTGAACATAAATCTTAAGAAAATCTGGTGGAATCTCAAGTGAACATAGATCTAAAGAAATTTGAAGTGAATATAAACCTTAAGAAATTTTGAAGAAATATGAAGTGAACATAAACCTTAAGAAATATGATGATATTTGAAGTGAATATAAGTCTTAGAAATGTGATGAAATTTGAAATGAATATAAGTCTCTAGAAAATTTGAGGAAAACCTGATGAAACTTGACGTGAAATAAATCTTAAGAAAATGTGATGGAATCTCAAGTGAACAGATTAAGAAATTTGAAGTGAATATAAACTTAAGAAATTTTGAAGAAATATGAAGTGAATATAAACCTTAAAAATGATGATATTTGAAGTGAATATAAGTCTTTAGAAAATGTGATGAAATTTGAAATGAATATAAGTCTCTAAAAAATTTGAGGAAAACTTGATGAAACTTGACGTGAACATGAATCTTAAGAAAATATGGTAGAATCTCAAGTGAACATAGATATGAAGAAATTTGAAGTGAATATAAACCTTAAGAAATTTTAAGAAATATGATTATAAACCTTAAGAAAATGATGATATTTGAAGTGAATATAAGTCTTTTCAAAATGTGATGAAATTGAAATGAATATAAGTCTCTAGAAAATTTGAGAAAACCTGATGAAACTTGACGTGAACATAAATCTTAAGAAAATATGTTGGAATCAAGTGAACATAGATCCAAGAAATTGAAGTGAATATAAACCTTAAGAAATTAAGAAATACAAAGTGAACATAAACCTTAAGAAATATGATGATATTTGTGAATATAAGTCTTAGAAAATGTGATGAAATTTGAAATGAATATAAGTCTCTAGAAAATTTGAGGAAAACCCTATGAAACTTTGAAGTAAATCTTAAGAAAATATGGTGGAATCTCAATGAACATAGATCAAGAAATTAAGTGAATATAAACCTTAAGAAATTTTGAAGAAATACGGTGAACATAAACCTTAAGAAAAATATGATATTTGAAGTGAATATAAGTCTTTAGAAAATGTGATGAAATTTGAAATGAATATAAGTCTCTAGAAAATTTGAGGAAAACCTGATGAAACTTGACGTGAACATAAATCTTAAGAAATGTGGTGGAATCTCAAGAAACATAGATCTGAAGAAATTTGAAGTGAATATAAACTTAAGAAATTTTGAGAAATACATGAACATAAACCTTAAGAAATATGATGATATTTGAAGTGAATATAAGTCTTTAGAAAATGTGATGAAATTTGAAATGAATATAAGTCTCTAGAAAATTTGAGGAAAACATGATGAAACTTGAGTGAACATAAATCTTAAGAAAATCTTGTGGAATCTCAAGTGAACATAGATCTGAAGAAATTGAAGTGAATATAAAACTTAAGAAATTTGAAGAAATAACGGTGAACATAAACCTTAAGAAATATGATGATATTTGAAGTGAATATAAGTCTTTAGAAATGTGATGAAATTTGAAATGAATATAAGTCCTAGAAAATTTGAGGAAAACTCGATGAAACTTGACGTGAACATAAATCTTAAGAAAATATGTTGGAATCTCTCGTGAACATAGATCTGAAGAAATTTGAAGTGAATAAACCTTAAGAAATTCTGAAGAAATACGAAGTGAACATAAACCTTAAGAAATATGATGATATTTGAAGTGAATATAAGTCTTTAGAAATGTGATGAAATTTGAAATGAATATAAGTCTCTAGAAAATTTGAGAAAAACCGATGAAACTTGACGTGAACATAAATCTTAAGAAAATATGGTGGAATCTCAAGTGAACATAGATCTGAAGAAATTTGAAGTGAATATAAACTTAAGAAATTCTGAAGAAATACGAAGTGAACATAAACCTTAAGAAATATGATGATATTTGAAGTGAATATAAGTCTTTAGAAAATGTGATGAAATTTGAAATGAATATAAGTCTCTAGAAAATTTGAGGAAAACCCTGAAACTTGACGTGAACATAAATCTTAAGAAAATCTGGTGGAATCTCAAGTGAACGTAGATCTAAAGAAATTTGTAGTGAATATAAACCTTAATAAATTTTGAAGAAATATGAAGTGAACATAAACCTTAAAATATGATGAATTTAAGTGAATATAAGTCTTAGAAATGTGATGAAATTTGAAATGAATATAAGTCTCTAGAAAATTTGAAGAAAAATGAAACTTGAAGTGAACATAAATCTTAAGAAAACTGTGGAATCTCAAGTGAACATAGATCTAAGAAATGAAGTGAATATAAACCTAAATTTTGAAGAAATATGAATGAACATAATCCTTAAAAAATGATGATATTTGAAGTGAATATAAGTCTTAGAAAATGTGATGAAATTTGAAATGAATATAAGTCTCTAGAAAATTGAGGAAACCTGATGAAACTTGACGTGAACATAAATCTTAAGAAAATATGTGGAATCTCAAATGAATATATATATAAAGAAATTTGAGTGAATATAAACCTAAGAAATTTGAAGAAATACGGTGAACATAAACCTTAAGAAATATGATGATATTGAAGTGAATATAAGCTCTTAGAAAATGTGATGAAAATTGAAATGAATATAAGTCTCTAGAAAATTTGAGGAAAACCTGATGAAACTTGACGTGAACATAAATCTTAAGAAAATATGTGGATCTCAAGTGAACATAGATCTGAAGAAATTTGAAGTGAATATAAACATTAAGAAATTCTGAAGAAATACGAAGTGAACATAAACCTTAAGAAATATGATGATATTTGAAGTGAAAATAAGTCTTTAGAAAATGTGATGAAATTTAAAATGAATATAAGTCTCTAGAAATTTTGAGGAAAACCCTAAAAATATGAAGTGAACATAAATCTTAATAAAATCTGTGGAATCAAGTGAACATAGATCTAAAGAAATTTAGTGAATAAACCTTAATAAAATTTTGAAGAAATATGAAGTGAACATAATGCTTAAAAAATCTGATGATATTTGAAGTGAATATAAGTCTTAGAAAATGATGAAATTTGAAATGAATATAAGTCTCTAGAAAATTTGAGGAAAACTCGATGAAACTTGACGTGAACATAAATCTTAAGAAAATATATGGAATCTCAAGTGAACATATATAAAGAAATTTGAAGTGAATGTAAACCTTAAGAAATTCAAGAAATATGAACGATAAACCTTAAGAAATATGATGATATTTGAAGTGAATAAAGTCTTTAAAATGTGATGAAATTGAAATGAATATAAGTCTCTAGAAAATTTGAGGAAACTCGATGAAACTTGACGTGAACATAAATCTAAGAAAATATGTGGAATCTCAGTGAACATAGATCTCAAGAAATTTTATGAATGTAAACATTAAGAAATTCAAGAAATAAGTGAACATAAACCTAAGAAATATGATGATATTTGAAGTGAATATAAGTCTTTAGAAATGTGATGAAATTTGAAATGAATATAAGTCTCTAGAAAATTTGAGGAAACCCGATGAAACTTGAAGTGAACATAAATCTTAAGAAAATCTGTGGAATCTCAAGAACATAGATCTGAAGAAATTTGAAGTGAATATAAACCTTAAGAAATTTTGAAGAAATACGGTGAACATAAACTTAAGAAATATGATGATATTTGAAGTGAATATAAGTCTTTAGAAATGTGATGAAATTTGAAATGAATATAAGTCTCTAGAAAATTTGAGGAAAACCCGATGAAACTTGACGTGAACATAAATCTTAAGAAAATGGTGGAATATCAAGAAAAACATAGATATGAAGAAATGAAGTGAATATAACCTTAAGAAATTTTGAAGAAATACGAAGTGAATATAAACCTTAGAAATATGATGATATTTGAAGTGAATATAAGTCTTAGAAATGTGATGAAATTTGAAATGAATATAAGTCTCTAGAAAATTTGAGGAAAATGATGAAACTTGAAGTGAACATAAATCTAAGAAAATCTTGTGGAATTCAAGAACATAGATCAAGAAATTTGAAGTGAATATAAATCATATGAAATTATGAAGAAAAACGAAGTGAACATAAACCTTAAGAAATATGATGATATTTGAAGTGAATATAAGTCTTTAGAAAATGTGATGAAATTTGAAATGAATATAAGTCTCTAGAAAATTTGAGGAAAACCTGATGAAACTTGACGTGAACATAAATCTTAAGAAAATATGGTGGAATCTCAAGTGAACATAGATCTGAAGAAATTTGAAGTGAATATAAACCTTAAGAAATTCTGAAGAAATACGAAGTGAACATAAACCTTAAGAAATATGATGATATTTGAAGTGAATATAAGTCTTTAGAAAATGTGATGAAATTTGAAATGAATATAAGTCTCTAGAAATTTGAAGAAAACCTCAATGAAACTTGAAGTGAACATAAATCTTAAGAAAATCGTTGAAACTCATGAACATAGATCTAAAGAAATTTGAAGTGAATATAAACCTTAAGAAATTTTGAAGAAATAAGTGAATATAACTTTAAGAAATATGATGATATTTGAAGTGAATATAAGTTTAGAAATGTGATGAAATTTGAAATGAATATAAGTCTCTAGAAAATTTGAGGAAAACTTGATGAAACTTGACGTGAACATAAATTAAGAAAATGTGGAATCTCAAGTGAACATAGATCAAGAAATTTGAAGTGAATATAAACCTTAAGAAATTTGATGAAAACGGTGATTATAAACCTTAAGAAATGATGATATTTGAAGTGAATATAAGTCTTTAGAAAATGTGATGAAAATTAAAATGAATATAAGTCTCTAGAAAATTTGAGGAAAACCTGATGAAACTTGACGTGAACATAAATCTTAAGAAAATATGGTGGAATCTCAAGTGAACATAGATAAGAAATTTGAAGTGAATATAAACTTAAGAAATTCAAGAAATACGGTGAACATAAACTTAAGAAATATGATGATATTTGAAGTGAATATAAGTCTTTAGAAAATGTGATGAAATTTGAAATGAATATAAGTCTCGTAAAATTTGAGGAAAACCTAGAAACTTGACGTGAACATAAATTTTAAGAAAATCTGTGGAATCTCTAGTGAACATAGATCAAGAAATTTGAAGTGAATATAAACCTTAGAAATTTTGAGAAATATGAATGAACATAAACATTAAAAATCTTATGATATTTGAAGTGAATATAAGTCTTAGAAAATGAGATGAAATTGAAATGAATAATGAAAATTTACAAACCCGATGAAACTTGACGTGAATATAAATCTAAAGAAAATATGTGAATATCAAGTGAACATAGATATGAAGAAATTTGAAGTGAATAAACCTTAAGAAATTCAAGAAATACGAAGGATTATAAACCTTAAGAATATGATGATATTTGAAGTGAATATAAGTCTTAGAAATGTGATGAATATTGAAATGAATATAAGTGTCTTGAAAATTTGAGAAAACCTCGATGAAACATGACGTGAACATAAATCTTAAGAAAATATTGGAATCAAGTGAACATAGATCTCAAGAAATTTGAAGTGAATAAACCTTAAGAAATTCAAAATAATAAGTGAACATAAACCTAAGAAATATGATGATATTTGAAGTGAATATAAGTCTTAGAAAATGTGATGAAATTTGAAATGAATATAAGTCTCTAGAAAATTTGAGGAAAACCCTGGAAACTTGAAGTGAACATAAATCTTAAGAAAACTGTGGAATCTCAAGTGAACATAGATCCAAGAAATTGAAGTGAATATAAACCTTAAGAAATTTTAAATACAAGTGAACATAAACCTTAAGAAATATGATGATATTTGAAGTGAATATAAGTTTTAGAAAATGTGATGAAATTTGAAATGAATATAAGTCTCTAGAAAATTTGAAGAAAACCTCATGAAACATGAAGTGAACATAAATCTTAAGAAAATCTGTGAAACTCAAGTGAATATAGATATCAAGAAATTTGAAGTGAATGTAAACTTAAGAAATTTTGAAGAAATAAGTGAACATAAACCTTAGAAATAAGATGATATTTGAAGTGAATATAAGTCTTAGAAATGTGATGAAATTTGAAATGAATATAAGTCTAGAAAATTTGAAGAAAAACCCGATGAAACTTAATGTAACACCTGTAAATTATTTAATTATTTAAATAAAATTATGAAGGATTTATTTATTGAATTAGTCAAAGAAGGAATTATCAAAATACTATAAGGGACATTAACGATTATAAGTCGGTTTAAGAGGATTAAAATGAATACCCAAAGAATGGAGAATTAGTTATTATTAGGACCAATAATTAAAGTATTTAGTGAATTTATTATAATGTGAGAAATAGAATGAGAAGTATTATTTCACCGGCCAATAAAATATACGAGCAGAATAATACGTGAATTATTAAAGAGTAGAATAAAGAATTAATTATTACTAGAGAGACAGGCTATATAATAAAAGGAGTATATAAAGGAAGGAAATATAGAAATAGGGTTTACGGAAAGGGAAAATTCAAGGAGAAAGTGGATTCACAAAGGCCAGAGAGGATTCAAGGAATGCA
>CM038794.1:199079769-199162449 GCA_021764765.1 Vicia sativa
TTTGGTGAATATAAGTCTTTAGGAAATGTGATGAAATTTGAAATGAATATAAGTCTCTTAAAATTGAGGAAAACCTAGAAACTTGAAGAATATAAATCTTAAGAAAATCAGAATCTTAAGTGAACATAGATCCAAGAAATTGTGTGAATGTAAACCTTAAGAAATTCAAGAAATTTGAATACATAAACCTTAAGAAACAATATGATATTTGAAGTGAATATGTCTTTAGAAATGTGATGAAATTTGAAATGAATATAAGTCTCTAGAAAATTTGAGGAAACCCGATGAAACTTGACGTGAATATATATCTTAAGAAAATGTGGTGGAAATATCAAGAAACCAGATACGAGGAAATTTGTAGTTTAAATGTAGACCATAAGGAAATTTTGATGAAATACTTAAGAATATAAACCTTAGGAAATTCACGATATTTGAAGTGAATATAAGTCTTTAGAAAATGTAATGAAATTTGAAATGAATATAAGTCTTTAGAAAAAAAATTTGAGGAAAACATGATGAAAACTTGAAGTGAATACAAATCTTAAGAAAATCTTGTGGAATTTCAAGAACATAGATCAGAAGAAATTTTAAGTGAATGTAAACTTAGAAATGAAGAAATGGTGAACATAACCTTAAGAAATATGATAATATTCATGAATATAAGTATTATAAAATGTGATGAAATTTGAAATGAATATAAGTCTAGAAAATTTGAGGAAAACCATGAAACTTGACGATAAATCTTAAGAAATATGTTGGAATCTCAAGTGAACATAGATCCAAGAAATTAGTGAATGTATACCAAGAAATTCAAGAAATACCATGATTATAAACTTAAGAAATAATATGATAATATTTGAAGTGAATAAAGTCCTTAGAAATGTGATAAAAATTAAAATGAATATAAGTCTCTTGCAAATTTGAGGAAAACCTGATGAAACTTGACGTGAACATAAATCTTAAGAAAATATGTTGGAATCTCAAGTGAACATAGATCTGAAGAAATTTGAAGTGAATGTAAACATTAAGAAATTGAAGAAATGGGCGAATATAAACCTTAAGAAATATGATGATATTAAGTGAATATAAGTCTTTAGAAAATGTGATGAAATTAAATGAATATAAGTCACTAGCAAATTTGAGGAAAACCTGATGAAACTTGAAGTGAACATAAATCTTAAGAAAATCTGGTGGAATCTCAAGTGAACGTAGATCTAAAGAAATTTGTAGTGAATGTAAACCTTAATAAATTTTGAAGAAATATGAAGTGAACATAAACCTTAAAAAATCTGATGAAATTTTAAGTGAATATAAGTCCTTAGAAAATGAGATGAAATTTGAAATGAATATAAGTCTCTAGAAAATTTGAGGAAAACCCTAGAAACTTGAAGTGAACATAAATCTTAAGAAAATCTGGTGGAATCTCAAGTGAACGTAGATCTGAAGAAATTTGTAGTGAATGTAAACCTTAATAAATTTTGAAGAAATATGAAGTGAACATAATCCTTAAAAAATCTGATGATATTTGAAGTGAATATAAGTCCTTAGAAAATGAGATGAAATTTGAAATGAATATAAGTCTCTAGAAAATTCGAGGAAAACCTGATGAAACTTGACGTGAACATAAATCTAAATAAAATATGGTGGAATATCAAGTGAACATATATATAAAGAAATTTAAAGTGAATGTATACCTTAAGAAATTCTGAAGAAATACGAAGGGATTATAAACCTTAAGAAATATGATAATATTTAAAGTGAATAAAAGTCTTTCGAAAATGTGACGAAAATTAAAATGAATATAAGTCTCTTGCAAATTTGTGGAAAACCTGATGAAACTTGACGTGAAAATAAATCTTAAGAAAATATGTTGGAATCTCAAGTGAACATAGATATGAAGAAATTTGAAGTGAATGTAAACATTAAGAAATTCTGAAGAAATACGAAGTGAACATAAACCTTAAGAAATATGATGATATTTGAAGTGAAAATAATTCTTTAGAAAATGTGATGAAATTTGAAATGAATATAAGTCTCTAGAAAATTTGAGGAAACCTTAGAAACTTGACTTTTGAATATAAATCTTAAGAAAACTGTGGAATCTTGGTGAATATAGACAAGAAATTTGTAGTGAATGTAAACCTTAAGAAATTTTGAAGAAATACTAAGTGAACATAAACCTTAAACATTATGATATTAAGTAAATATAAGTCTTTAGAAATGTGATGAAATTTGAAATGAATATAAGTCTCTAGAAAATTTGAGGAAAACCTGATGAAACTTGATGAAACATATATCTTAAGAAATGGTGGAATATCAAGAAACATAGGATGAAGAAATTCTAGTGAATATACCTTAAGAAATTTTGATGAAATATGAAGTGAATATAAACCTTAGAAATACTATGATATTGATGAATATAACTTTAGAAAATGTAATGAAATTTGAAATGAATATAACTCTTTAGAAAATTTGAGGAAAATATGATGAAACTTGAAGTGAACAATAAATCTTAAGAAAATCTTGTGGAATTTCAAGTGAACATAGATCAGAAGAAATTTTAGTGAATGTAAACTTAAGAAATTATGAAGAAATTTAGTGAACATAAACCTAAGAAATATGATGATATTTCGAATATAAGTATTTATAAAATGTGATGAAATTTGAAATGAATATAAGTCTCAAAAATTTGAGGAAAACTCATGAAAGTGACGTGGACATAAATCTTAAGAAAATATGTTGGAATCTCAAGGAACATAGATCCGAAGAAATTGAGTGAATGTATACCTTAAGAAATTCAAGAAATACGGGTGATTATAAACCTTAAGAAATATGATGATATTTGAAGTGAATATAAGTCTTTCAAAATGTGATGAAAATTAAATGAATATAAGTCTCTTGCAAATTTAAGGAAACTGATGAAACTTGATGAACATACATCTTAAGAAAATATGTTGGAATCTCAGTGAACATAGATCCAAGAAATTTGAAGTGAATGTAAACATTAAGAAATTTTGAAGAAGAATGAACATAAACCTAAAGAAATATGATGATATTGAAGGAAATAAGTCTTTAGAAAATGTGGATGAAATTTGAAATAAAAAATATAAGTCTCTAGAAAATTGAGGAAACCCTAGAAACTTGAAGTGAACATAAATCTTAAGAAAATCTGGTGGAATCTCAAGTGAACGTAGATCTAAAGAAATTTGTAGTGAATGTAAACCTTAATAAATTTTGAAGAAATATGAAGTGAACATAATCCTTAAAAAATCTGATGATATTTGAAGTGAATATAAGTCCTTAGAAAATGAGATGAAATTTGAAATGAATATAAGTCTCTAGAAAATTTGAGGAAAACCTGATCAAACTTGACGTGAACATATTTCTTAAGAAAATGTGGTGGAATATCAAGAAAACCTAGATATGAGGAAATTTGAAGTGAATGTAGACCATACGAAATTTTGATGAAATACGAAGTGAACATAAACCTTTAGAAATACTACGATATTTGAAGTGAATATAACTCTTTAGAAAATGTAATGAAATTGGAAATGAATATAACTCTATAGAAAATTTGAGGAAAACATGATGAAACTTGAAGTGAACATAAATCTTAGGAAAATCTTGTGGAATTTCAAGTGAACATAGATCAGAAGAAATTTTAAGTGAATGTAAAACTTAAGAAATTATGAAGAAATACGAAGTGAACATAAACCTTAAGAAATATGATAATATTTGAAGTGAATATAAGTATTTATAAAATGTGATGAAATTTGAAATGAATATAAGTCTCAGGAAAATTTGAGGAAAACCTGATGAAAGTTGACGTGGACATAAATCTTAAGAAAATATGTTGGAATCTCAAGTGAACATAGATCTGAAGAAATTTGAAGTGAATGTATACCTTAAGAAATTCTGAAGAAATACGAAGTGATTATAAACCTTAAGAAATATGATAATATTTGAAGTGAATAAATGTCTTTCGAAAATGTGATGAAAATTAAAATGAATATAAGTCTCTTGCAAATTTGAGGAAAACCTGATGAAACTTGACGTGAACATAAATCTTAAGAAAATATGTTGGAATCTCAAGTGAACATAGATCTGAAGAAATTTGAAGTGAATGTAAACATTAAGAAATTCTGAAGAAATACGAAGTGAACATAAACCTTAAGAAATATGATGATATTTGAAGTGAAAATAAGTCTTTAGAAAATGTGATGAAATTTGAAATAAAAATATAAGTCTCTAGAAAATTTGAGGAAAACCCTAGAAACTTGAAGTGAATATAAATCTTAAGAAAATCTGGTGGAATCTCAAGTGAACGTAGATCTAAAGAAATTTGTAGTGAATGTAAACCTTAATAACTTTTGAAGAAATATGAAGTGAACATAAACCTTAAAAAATCTGATGAAATTATAAGTGAATATAAGTCCTTAGAAAATGAGATGAAATTTGAAATGAATATAAGTCTCTAGAAAATTTGAAGAAAACCCTAGAAACTTGAAGTGAACATAAATCTTAAGAAAATCTGGTGGAATCTCAAGTGAACGTAGATCTGAAGAAATTTGTAGTGAATGTAAACCTTAATAAATTTTGAAGAAATATGAACTGAACATAATCCTTAAAAAATCTGATGATATTTGAAGTGAATATAAGTCCTTAGAAAATGAGATGAAATTTGAAATGAATATAAGTCTCTAGAAAATTCGAGGAAAACCTGATGAAACTTGACGTGAACATAAATCTAAATAAAATATGGTGGAATATCAAATGAACATATATATAAAGAAATTTGAAGTGAATGTATACCTTAAGAAATTCTGATGAAATACGAAGTGAACATAAACCTTAAGAAATATGATAATATTTGAAGTGAATATAAGTCTTTAGAAAATGTGATGAAAATTAAAATGAATATAAGTCACTAGCAAATTTGAGGAAAACCTGATGAAACTTAACGTGAACATAAATCTTAAGAAAATATGTTGGATCTCAAGTGAACATAGATCTGAAGAAATTTGAAGTGAATGTAAACATTAAGAAATTCTGAAGTAATACGAAGTGAACATAAACCTTAAGAAATATGATGATATTTGAAGTGAAAACAAGTCTTTAGAAAATGTGATGAAATTTAAAATGAATATAAGTCTCTAGAAATTTTGAGGAAAACCCTAAAAATATGAAGTGAACATAAATCTTAATAAAATCTGGTGGAATCTCAAGTGAACGTAGATCTAAAGAAATTTGTAGTGAATGTAAACCTTAATAAAATTTTGAAGAAATATGAAGTGAACATAATGCTTAAAAAATCTGATGATATTTGAAGTGAATATAAGTCCTTAGAAAATGAGATGAAATTTGAAATGAATATAAGTCTCTAGAAAATTCGAGGAAAACCTGATGAAACTTGACGTGAACATAAATCTAAATAAAATATAGTGGAATATCAAGTGAACATATATATAAAGAAATTTGAAGTGAATGTATACCTTAAGAAATTCTGAAGAAATACGAAGGGATTATAAACCTTAAGAAATATGATAATATTTAAAGTGAATAAAAGTCTTTCAAAAATGTGACGAAAATTAAAATGAATATAAGTCTCTTGCAAATTTGAGGAAACCCTGATGAAACCTGACGTGAACATAAATCTTAAGAAAATATGTTGGAATCTCAAGTGAACATAGATCCGAAGAAATTTTAAGTGAATGTAAACATTAAGAAATTCTGAAGAAATACGAAGTGAACATAAACCTTAAGAAATATGATGATATTTGAAGTGAAAATAAGTCTTTAGAAAATGTGATGAAATTTGAAATGAATATAAGTCTCTAGAAAATTTGAGGAAAACCCTAGAAACTTGAAGTGAACATAAATCTTAAGAAAATCTGGTGGAATCTCAAGTGAATATAGATCTGAAGAAATTTGTAGTGAATGTAAACCTTAAGAAATTTTGAAGAAATACGAAGTGAACATAAACCTTAAGAAACATTATGATATTTGAAGTGAATATAAGTCTTTAGAAAATGTGATGAAATTTGAAATGAATATAAGTCTCTAGAAAATTTGAGGAAAACCTGATCAAACTTGACGTGAACATATATCTTAAGAAAATGTGGTGGAATATCAAGAAAACCTAGATATGAGGAAATTTGAAGTGAATGTAGACCATAAGAAATTTTGATGAAATACGAAGTGAACATAAACCTTTAGAAATACTACGATATTTGAAGTGAATATAACTCTTTAGAAAATGTAATGAAATTTGAAATGAATATAACTCTTTAGAAAATTTGAGGAAAACATGATGAAACTTGAAGTGAACATAAATCTAAGAAAATCTTGTGGAATTTCAAGTGAACATAGATCAGAAGAAATTTTAAGTGAATGTAAAACTTAAGAAATTATGAAGAAAAACGAAGTGAACATAAACCTTAAGAAATATGATAATATTTGAAGTGAATATAAGTATTTATAAAATGTGATGAAATTTGAAATGAATATAAGTCTCAGGAAAAATTTGAGGAAAACCTGATGAAAGTTGACGTGGACATAAATCTTAAGAAAATATGTTGGAATCTTAAGTGAACATAGATCTGAAGAAATTTGAAGTGAATGTAAACCTTAAGAAATTCTGAAGAAATACGAAGTGAACATAAACCTTAAGAAATATGATGATATTTGAAGTGAATATAAGACTTTAGAAACTGTGATGAAATTTGAAATGAATATAAGTCTCTAGAAATTTTGAAGAAAACCTCATGAAACATGAAGTGAACATAAATCTTAAGAAAATCGGTTGAAACTCAAGTGAACATAGATCTAAAGAAATTTGAAGTGAATGTAAACCTTAAGAAATTTTGATGAAATACGAAGTGAACATAATCCTTTAGAAATATTATGATATTTGAAGTGAATATAAGTCTTTAGAAATGTAATGAAATTTGAAATGAATATAACTCTCTAGAAAATTTAAGGAAAACTTGATGAAACTTGACGTGAACATAAATCTTAAGAAAATCTGGTGGAATCTCAAGTGAACATAGATCTGAAGAAATTTGTAGTGAATGTAAACCTTAAGAAATTCTGATGAAATACGAAGTGATTATAAACCTTAAGAAATATGATGATATTTGAAGTGAATATAAGTCTTTAGAAAATGTGATGAAAATTAAAATGAATATAAGTCTCTAGAGAATTTAAGGAAAACCTGATGAAACTTGACGTGAACATAAATCTTATGAAAATATGTTGGAATCTCAAGTGAACATAGATATGCAGAAATTTGAAGTGAATGTAAACATTAAGAAATTCTGAAGAAATACGAAGTGAACATAAACCTTAAGAAATATGATGATATTTGAAGTGAAAATAAGTCTTTAGAAAATGTGATGAAATTTGAAATGAATATAAGACTCCAGAAAATTTGAGGAAAACCCTAGAAACTTGAAGTGAACATAAATTTTAAGAAAATCTGGTGGAATCTCTAGTGAACGTAGATCTGAAGAAATTTGTAGTGAATTTAAACCTTATTAATTTTGGAGAAATATGAAGTGAACATAAACATTAAAAAATCTTATTATATTTGAAGTGAATATCAGTCCTTAGAAAATGAGATGAAATTTGAAATGAATATAAGTCTCTATAAAATTTGAGCAAAACCTGATGAAACTTGACGTGAACATAAATCTAAATAAAATATGGTGGAATATCAAGTGAACATAGATATGAAGAAATTTGAAGTGAATGTATACCTTAAGAAATTCTGAAGAAATACGAAGTGATTATAAACCTTAAGAAATATGATAATATTTGAAGTGAATAAAAGTCTTTCGAAAATGTGATGAATATTAAAATGAATATAAGTGTCTTGCAAATTTGAGGAAAACCTGATGAAACATGACGTGAACATAAATCTTAAGAAAATATGTTGGAATCTCAAGTGAACATAGATCTGAAGAAATTTGAACTGAATGTAAACAGTAAGAAATTCTGAAGAAATACGAAGTGAACATAAACCTTAAGAAATATGATGATATTTGAAGTGAAAATAAGTCTTTAGAAAATGTGATGAAATTTGAAATGAATATAAGTCTCTAGAAAATTTGAGGAAAACCCTGGAAACTAGAAGTGAACATAAATCTTAAGAAAATCTGGTGGAATCTCAAGTGAACATAGATCTGAAGAAATTTGTAGTGAATGTAAACCTTAAGAAATTTTGAAGAAATACGAAGTGAACATAAACCTTATGAAATATTATGATATTTGAAGTGAATATAAGTTTTTAGAAAATGTGATGAAATTTGAAATGAATATAAGTCTCTAGAAAATTTGAAGATAACCTCATGAAACATGAAGTGAACATAAGTCTTAAGAAAATCGGGTGAAACTCAAGTGAATATAGATATGAAGAAATTTGAAGTGAATGTAAAGCTTAAGAAATTTTGAAGAAATACGAAGTGAACATAAACCTTTAGAAGTAAGATGATATTTGAAGTGAATATAAGTCTTTAGAAAATGTGATGAAATTTGAAATGAATATAAGTCTCTAGAAAATTTGAAGAAAACCTGATGAAACTTAATGTAACACCCAGAAATTATTTAATTATTTAAATAAAATTATGAAGGATTTATTTATTGGAATTAGTCAAAGAAGGAATTATCAAAATAATTATAAGGGACATTAACGGATTTATAAGTCGGTTTAAGAGGATTAAATGAATAATCAGTTTAGTCGGAGAATTATTATTATTAGTAGGACTTAATTAATTAAAGTATTTAGTGAATTTTATTATAATGTGAGAAATAGAATGAGAAGTATTATTTCACTGGCCAATAAAATATATGATAGAATAATACGTGAATTATTAAAGGAGTAGAATAAAGAATTAATTATTAATAGAGTATTATATTAAGGAGCATTTAAAGGAGTATATAAAGGAAGGAAATAATAGAAAATAGGGTTTACGGGAGAAAAGGAAAATTCAAGGAGAAAGTGGATTCACAAAGGCTAGGAGAGGATTCAAGGAGTGCACAATCGGAACCGAAAAGTAGAAATTCGATCGGAGTTATAAAACCCAAATTTAAGGTGGGGGGGTCCATCAGATAATCGATCAGGATAATTTTATGTGGGTTTAGTGCATAATTACACTGCTAATCATGTTTCGTCGATGAATTTATGTTGCTGTAATGAATAATATTGCTCCCTTATTGAAATTGTTTATGCTATATGTGTTGTTTGGTAATTGTTGTTCTGTATAATTGGCTACAATCCAAAGAAAATGTCATGTCACACATGGAGGGAGGCCATCGAAGAAAGAAGTGAGGAGGAGACCGCCATGGGAAGAGGAAAGAGAGACATCGGAAGGAGGAGCGCCCATCCTCGGGTGGATGAAGGCGACCACTGTGTGGGAAGGGTATGCCTCACTGTCTCTATTGTTCACGTGGCTTGCTGATAAATTAGTTAGTTGACTTATGTTTTGGGAATTAGAATAGTTCAATAGGCAAGAAATACTATTAGCATAATGAAGATAGTAATAGTAGTAGAAGCAAATATTTAATAATGTGAATGTAACGACTTAAGCAGAATAAAAAAAATCATACCAAAACTAGTATTAGCAAAGAATAAATGGTAATCACAAGTAGATTAATTAGGATAATGATCCATAATAATGCAGAAAATTATTAAGTAGTGACAAAATTAATTAGTAGAATGAATAAGACTAATTAGTAATGTTGCAGAAAACTAAAAATAGTGCAGAAAATAATATTGTCAGTCGAATTAAGTGGAGAAATTAGTTTATCGGAATTGGACGAAACTTTACGGATAGTTCGCATACAAGTTAAACAAAACTGCTTCGCTTCGCTGGAATTCGCATTGGTTGTCGGATTTGGTGAACCGTCGGAACGATGTTAATTATTCCCTAATTGGACAATCTTTTGGATTGTAGGCTTAAATGGCCAAAGTTGTTAATTGTTGTGGAAGTTTAATTTGGTCGTGTTAATTATAAATTGTATTGTTGTTGATATTGCTAATTGTTGTTGAAGTTGTTAATTGTTGTTGAAGTTGAATTAGATTGTGTTAATTATAAATTGTATTGTTGATGATATTGCTAATTGTTGTTGAGGTTGAATTTGATTGTGTTAATTATAAATTGTATTATTGTTGATATTGCTAATTGTTGTCGAAGTTGTTAATTGTTGTTGAAGTCGAAGTTGATCGTGTTGATTAAGTTGATGCAGTTAATGCATGATTAAGTTGTTGTTGTCTTAAGTTGTTGTTGATATTCTGGTCGTTGTATCATACATAGCATGTGCATTATTAAGTTGGCCTGGATTGGCACCACGTTGAAAGTTGAAGGCTTATGCCTTGTTGAAATGTCTTGATAACCTGGCATGATTTTAAGTTGGGAGTTTATTCCGAATGGATCCACATGCATTTGCATTAGTCGAGTTGTATCCGAGTCGATTTTATGTGGTCGCTGATTATTGTTGTTCTGTGGATATCGTACGTTGTTGATTAAAGTAGTAATTATTGTATGTTTCTTTTACCTAGCATATGAATTATCGTGATTTTGCTTATATTTTCGATATCTCACCTTACTATTTTGTTGGCCGTTACCTTTATATTGGTAATGTGCCAGACCTACCGAGGATTTAGTGGTTTGAGTTCGTAGCCCGACACGAACACCGGGATGGACGCTAGTTGTTTAGTGGTTTTGGATTTGTTGTTGAATAACCATGTTGAATCATGAAAAGAAACTGTTGGTTTTAAAAGGGTTTTAAAGTTGAAAAGTTGTTATAACTTCCAAATTGAATAATGTAGTTCCGCTGATTTTATATTAATAAAGTTAAACTCATGTTATTTAAGTTCATCCGAACTTAAGTGTTATGTATCTGTGATAACATGTTATTGTGTAGTTGAATTGTAAAACTCCAATTGTTCGTTTAAAAGAATTTTGCAACTCTGATTTTCTTAATAATTACCGGGGTAGAATTGGGGTGTTACACTTGACGTGGACATAAATCTTAAGAAAATGTGGTGGAATCTCAGGTAAACATAGATCTAAAGAAATTTGAAGTGAATGTAAACCTTAAGAAATTTTGATTAAATACGAAGTGAACATAATCCTTTAGAAATATTATGATATTTGAAGTGAATATAAGTCTTTAGAAATGTAATGAAATTTGAAATGAATATAACTCTCTAGAAAATTTGAGGAAAACTTGATGATACTAGACGTGAGCATAAATCATAAGAAAATCTGGTGAATCTCAAGTGAACATAGATCTGAAGAAATTTGTAGTGAAGGTAAACCTTAATAAATTTTAAAGAAATACGAAGTGAACATAAACCTTAAAAAATCTGATGATATTTGAAGTGAAAATAAGTCCTTAGAAAATGAGATGAAATTTGAAATGAATATAATTCTCTAGAAAATTTGAGGAAACCCTGATGAAACTTAACCTGAACATACATCTAATGAAAATATGGTGGAATATCAAGTGAACATAGATATGAAGAAATTTGAAGTGAATGTATACCTTAAGAAATTTTGAAGAAATACGAAGTGATTATAAACCTTAAGAAATATGATGATATTTGAAGTGAATATAAGTCTTTAGAAAATGTGATGAAAATTAAAATGAATATAAGTCTCTTGCAAATTTGAGGAAAACCTGATGAAACTTGACGTGAACATAAATCTTAAGAAAATATGTTGGAATCTCAAGTGCACATAGATCTGAAGAAATTTGAAGTGAATGTAAACGTTAAGAAATTCTGAAGAAATACGAAGTGAACATAAACCTTAAGAAATATGATGATATTTGAAGTGAAAATAAGTCTTTAGAAAATGTGATGAAATTTGTAATGAATATAAGTCTCTAGAAAATTTGAGGAAAACCTTAGAAACTTGAAGTGAACATAAATCTTAAGAAAATCTGGTGGAATCTCAAGTGAACATAGATCTGAAGAAATTTGTAGTAAATGTAAACCTTAAAAAAATTTGAAGAAATACGAAGTGAACATAAACCTTAAGAAATATTATGATATTTGAAGTGAATATAAGTCTTTAGAAAATGTGATGAAATTTGAAACGAATATAAGTCTCTAGAAAATTTGAGGAAAACCTGATGAAACTTGACGTGAACATAAATCTTAAGAAAATGTGGTGGAATCTAAAGTAAACATAGATTTGAGGAAATTTGAAGTGAATGTAGACCATAAGAAATTTTGATGACATACGAAGTGAACATAAACCTTAAGAAATATTATGATATTTGAAGTGAATATAAGTCTTTAGGAAATGTAATGAAATTTGAAATGAATATAACTCTCTAGAAAAATTTGAGGAAAACTTGATGAAACATGACTTGAACATAAATCTTACGAAAATCTTGTGGAATTTCAAGTGAACATAGATCTGAAGAAATTTTAAGTGAATGTAAACCTTAAGAAATTATGAAGAAATACGAAGTGAACATAAACCTTAAGAAATATGATGATATTTGAAGTGAATATAAGTCTTTAGAAAATATGATGAAATTTGAAATGAATATAAGTCTCAAGAAAATTTGAGGAAAACCTGATGAAAGTTGACGTGGACATAAATCTTAAGAAAATATGTTGGAATCTTAAATGAACATAGATCTGAAGAAATTTGAAGTGAATGTAAACCTTAAGAAATTTTGAAGAAATACGAAGTGAACATAAACCTTAAGAAAAATGATGATATTTGAAGTGAATATAAGTCTTTAGAAAATGTGATGAAATTTGAAATGAATATAAGTCTCTAGAAAATTTGAAGAAAACCTCATGAAACATGAGGTGAAGATAAATCTTAAGAAAATCGGGTGAAACTCAAATGAACATAGATCTGAAAAAATTTGATGTGAATGTAAAGCTTAAGAAATTTTGAAGAAATACGAAGTGAACATAAACCTTTAGAAATACGATGATATTTGAAGTGAATATAAGTCTTTGGAAAATGTGATGAAATTTGAAATGAATATAAGTCTCTAGAAAATTTGAAGAAAACTTGATGAAACTTGACGTGGACATTAATCTTAAGAAAATATGGTGGAATCTCTGGTAAACATAGATCTAAAGAAATTTAAAGTGAATGTAAACCTTAAGAAATTTTGATGAAATACGAAGTGAACATAATCCTTTTGAAATATTATGATATTTGAAGTAAATATAAGTCTTTAGAAATGTAATGAAATTTAAAATGAATATAACTCTCCAGAAAATTTGAGGAAAACTTGATGAAACTTGACGTGAACATAAATCTTAAGAAAATCTGGTGGAATCTCAAGTGAACATAGATATGAAGAAATTTGTAGTGAACGTAAACCTTAATAAATTTAAAGAAATACGAAGTGAACATAAACCTTAAAAAATCTGATGATATTAGAAGTGAAAATAAGTCCTTAGAAAATTAGATGAAATTTGAAATGAATATAAGTCTCTAGAAAATTTGAGGAAAACCTGATGAAAATTGACGTGAACCTAAATCTAAAGAAAATATGGTGGAATAACAAGTGAACATAGATCTGAAGAAATTTTAAGTGAATGTATACCGTACGAAATTTTAAAGAAATACGAAGTGATTATAAACCTAAAGAAATATGATGATATTTGAAGTGAATATAAGTCTTTAGAAAATGTGATAAAATTAAAATGAATATAAGTCTCTTGCAAATTTGAGGAAAACCTGATGAAACATGACGTGAGCATAAAACTTAAGAAAATCTGTTGGAATCTAAAGTGAACATAGATCTGAAGAAATTTGAAGTGAATGTAAACATTAAGAAATTCTGAAGAAATACGAAGTGAACATAAACCTTAAGAAATGTGATGATATTTGAAGTGAAAATAAGTCTTTAGAAAATGTGATGAAATTTTGAAATGAATATAAGCCTTTATAAAATTTGAGGAAAACCTCATGAAAGTTGAAGTGAACATAAATCATAAGAAAATCGGGTGGAATCTCAAGTGAACATAGATCTGATGAAATTTGAAGTGAATATAAACCTTAAGAAATTTTGAAGAAATACGAAGTGAACAGAAACCTTAAGAAATATTATGATATTTGAAGTGAATATAACTCTTTAGAATATTTGATGAAATTTGAAATGATTATAAGTCTCTAGAAAATTTGAGGAAAACCTGACGAAACTTGACGTCAACATAAATCTTAAGAAAATGTGGTGGAATCTCAAGTAAACATAGATCTAAAGAAATTTGATGTGAATGTAGACCATAAGAAATTTTGATGAAATATGAAGTGAACATAAACCTTAAGAAATATTATGATATTTGAAGTGAATATAAGTCTTTAGAAAATGTAATGAAATTTGAAATGAATATAACTCTCTAGAAAATTTGAGGAAAACCTCATGAAACATGAAGTGAACATAAATCTTAAGAAAAGCGGGTGAAACTCAAGTGCACATAGATCTGAAGAAATTTGAAATGAATGTAAAGCTTAAGAAATTTTGAAGAAATACGAAGTGAACATAAACCTTTAGAAATACGATGATATTAGAAGTGAATATAAGTCTTTAGGAAATGTGATGAAATTTGAAATGAATATAAGTCTCTAGAAAATTTGAAGAAAACCTGATGAAACTTGACGTGGACATAAATCTTAAGAAAATGTGGTGGAATCTCAAGTAAACATATATCTAAAGAAATTTGAATTGAATGTAAACCTTAAGAAATTTTGATGAAATACGAAGTGAACATAATCCTTTAGAAATATTATGATATTTGAAGTGAATATAAGTCTTTAGAAAATGTAATGAAATTTGAAATGAATAGAAATCTCTAGAAAATTTGAGGAAAACTTGATGAAACTTTACGTGAACATAAATCTTAAGAAAATTTGGTGGAATCTCAAGTGAACGTAGATCTGAAGTAATTTGTAGTGAATGTAAACCTTTAGAAATTTTGAAGAAATACGAAGTGAACATAAACCTTAAAAAATCTTATGATATTTGAATTGAATATAAGTCCTTAGAAAATGAGATGAAATTTGAAATGAATATAAGTCTCTAGAAAATTTGAGGAAAACCTGATGAAACATGACGTGAACATAAATCTTAAGAAAAGATGGTGGAATATCAAGTGAACATAGATCTGAAGAAATTTGAAGTGAATATATACCTTAAGAATTTCGGAAGAAATACGAAGTGATTATAAACCTTAAGAAATATGATGATATTTGAAGTGAATATAAGTATTTAGAAAATGTGATGAAAATTAAAATGAATATAAGTCTTTAGCAAATTTGAGGAAAACCTGATGAAACTTGACGTGAACATAAATCTTAAGAATATATGTTGGAATCTCAAGTGAACATAGATCTGAAGAAATTTGAAGTGAATGTAAACCTTAAGAAATTTTGAAGAAATACGAAGTGAACAGAAACCTTAAGAGATATTATGAGATTTTAAGTGAATATAAGTCTTTAGAAAATGTGATGAAATTTGAAATAAATATAAGTCGCTAGATAATTTTAGGAAAACATGATGAAACTTGACGTGAACATAAATCTTAAGAAAATCTTGTGGAATCTCAAGTGAACATAGATCTGGAAAAATTTGGAGTGAATGTAAATCTTAAGAAATTTTGAAGAAATACGAAGTGAACATAAACCGTAAGAAATATGATGATATTTGAAGTGAATATAAGTTTTTAGAAAATGTGATGAAATTTGAAATGAATATAAGTCTCAAGTAAATTTGAGGAAAACCTGATGAAAGTTGACGTGGACATAAATCATAAGAAAATATGTTGGAATCTCAAGTGAACATAGATCTGAAGAAATTTGAAGTGAATTTAAACCTTAAGAAATTTTGATGAAATACGAAGTGAACATAAACCTTAAGAAATATTATGACATTTGAAGTGAATATAAGTCTTTAGAAAATGTGATGAAATTTGAAATAAATATAAGTCTCTAGAAAATTTGAGGAAAACTTCATGAAATTTGACGTGAACATAAATCTTAAGAAAATCTGGTGGAATCTCAAGTGAACATAGATCTGAAGAAATTTGAAGTGAATGTAAACCTTAACGTGATGTGAACCAAATAACATCCATGAATACGAAATAACTCTTACAGTTACTCATGAGAGTATTGTCCGAACATTCCAAAATCATACCTGACACATTTGTCACACTAATGATATCAACAACCACTCGCCAGGACCATACACTATCTTGAAAAGCATTGTCTAAACATCTTCAGCTCTCACACTAACCCGTAGACAGCCAGACTTCACATCGATCTCACTAAACACATAAACTCCAAATGACTGATTTGTCCAAATATCAATCCTTGGAAGTAGACACTTGCCCTCAATATCCACCTCGTTCCTTTGTCTGAAAACGACACATCAACTTAAGCGACCTTCGTTCTTCTCGAACAACACAACGGTAGCACTCCACGGTGACCCGCTCGAATAAACAAACTCTTCTCAAACCAATCCTCAAGTTGACTCTCCAGCTCTAATTCAGAAGCAAACATACCTTAATGATACTTCGAATCACAACTAGTTCCAGAAACTAAATCCATCAAACCTTCACTTCTCGCACTACTGCGGTAATTCACTCACATCTTCACAATATGCTTAGGAAGAATCACAACAAGAAGTTCGCTTGCCAAATCTTGTTTCTCACCAAAATCCAAACTCGCCTACAACTCAAGTAACCATGCACTACCTTGTGCCAACACATCTGCTTCAAACACTATTAAGCTTGCAAGACAAGTCTATCCCAACCAACACAAATTCCGACTACTATCAACAAGAGATTAAGGGTGATCGGTTCCTCAATTTGTCAATAGACAGTCGAAAATCATGATGGTGACATAAACCATCTTTACCAAACTACAACAGCGTCTTCAAACTTACATTTCAAGTTACCGAAGCGTAACACTGCTTGAGGCTCCATCCTAAGCTACAAGCGCCACCAAGAAGTAAAACTTCTCCCCCACTTGTTTCAAACTCATCTATGCAGACAAACAAATAGAAACAAGCAAGTACCGACAGTGTTTCACACACATGTCGCATACAACATGGTTTAAACACATAAATAACGTGGCCGACAGACCGACCTGCTCTGATACCACTAATGTAACACCCCAATATTACCCAAAGTTTAATATGCAAAAATCAGAGTAATTTAAAATTTCGTAAATTCAATACTGAGGCCATCACACCTTAAAAAACAAATCACTTTAAACAGTTTGCTTTAAAGTATGAATCTCGGATACATAGCATCGTCGGAAATCATAAATTGATTCTTAAAAATCAAAACATATTCTTTATTAAACTTCCTCCTAAAATCATATTTTCATAAAGTATGATTCTAATACATAAAGTAATAACACCAATAGAACAACAACAAGACAACATAAATATTCCCCCCGAGTGCTACGTAACAGAGCGACACCGACTCGACTAATAGCAGCCATAAACTCCGTCTTCATAACCTGCACGTTACCAATACAAAGGTAACGGTGAAACAAGTAAAGGGTGAGATACTCCAAAACATAAAATTAAAGGCATGATAAATATATATGTATAGTTTCAAAATTATAAAGGGTATAGATTAATAAGTGCAATTCCAACACATATCCAAAACTCACTTACTCTTATCGTCATTCTAATGTGTATAATCTACACTATATCGCTATAACCTCATCGGCATAAATCATCACAAGTTAATACATCACTAATCAACACGACAATTATAAGCAGCAACATCAAACAACAACATTAAACCATACTAATAATTTAATCAACATAAATAAAATCATCACAAATTGGCTAAAGCCTATCGTCGCTTTTGGCATAAAAGCCCATCACAAACATCATCACATCATATTTGCATTAAGCATTTCATCAAAGTTAAATCGTCACAATACTCATCATTTATATTCGTCACATAGTTATTACAAAATTATCAAGTCATATACATTTCATGTTCATCATAAAGATCATCCACCAAACAAGGTATCATATATCATCGCAATTCAACATCATTCATCAATTAAACCCAACGCCAAACAACTCAAACATAAACATAACCGACTCCATGAGACACGACTATGTTATGCATGTGGTACCCGTCGCTTTGTCCATAATTAGGAACACTTGGCATAAAGCCCATCATCGCTTGGCATAAAACCCCTCGTCGCCAATGCAATGTATGTGACTCAACAATAAAACAACACAACACAAAAACATCATCATCGCTCATCAAAATTGGCATAAAGCCCACATCACCATAATTTATCCAAATCAAGATAAATATATCATCTCATCATATTTGCATTATGCAAAACATCACCAATAATTCATCATCATCAAAACCATGCATTCACAAATCGGAAGCATATATTAACAACATCAATATAATCATCACATCATCATGTACAAAGATATATATCATTGCATCGCATATCAACAAGTATTCATTAATAAGTACACCGTCGCAAACATTATGTTTATTCACACCGCATCATTATCAATTAATTTACCAAATTCCAAAAACGGAAAAATAGTCAAAACATTAATAATCGTCGCGAAAGTCATTCTTAATAACCGGCATTAATTACAATCGTCAACATCGTAATCGGATTGTCCATACGTATCTTAAATCTACTAAAACGCAATACGATTCAATTTAACCGTAAATTGGCCTGTTTCGGGTCATCTCTTAAAAACTTGTAATTTCAAAAAACTAACCTCACCACTACCTTCTACACGTCGAACTTAGCCAGCACGTCAATTTTTGTTGAATTCGGAGCAACTCGCTCCGTCGTCGAATTTACCGAAATCGGAAAATCGGAACATAATCGGGTCCTAAATTTAATCGGCTAACTTATGTCCTAGTTATATTTATTAATACTAACTAGTAGTATGAGGATTTAAGAAAATAGTCACAAACAGAGGCTAACTGCATAATATGCAGAAAACCATAGCAGAAAACAGAAACCAAAATATAGTATACAGAAAACGCATTTTCCACAAGCCATGCTAGCACAAGGGGACGCACGTCCCTTCTCTCCTTATGGATTGGAGGCGGCTTCCTCAAGGAGGGGGACGGTCGCGCACACATGGAGGTGGGCGCCTCCCCCCATGCCACTCCTTCCATTCAATTCCTCACTTCTTCCCTGCGTTTTCTTCTTTTCTGGTTTTTCATTGTTACTGTTATAGTTTATTTCCATTTTCATTTATAACTCATACACTACCATACTAGCAACAACACACCCATAATCTCTACTCCTAATCCAACTTTCCTAAACTATTTCAACAATCAACCAACCAAAACCCTATAAACCAACTATCAATTTTTTCCCAAATCCTAAATATAACTATCAAACCCTAACCATATGTGATAGAGAAATTAAACCCCTTACCTCTAACTTGGTTGATTTCAATATGATCCAACAAAACCCCAACCTCATGCTTGTTCTTGCTCTCCTTCATCTTGTTCCCAAAACCCTCTCTTTTTATCTCCAAGCTTCTATGTTCAAGTTTGGCTTTAGTGTGTTATGTTGGAAAGAAAAACAAGGAAAGTGTTTTTATGGTATCCTTACTAGTAAGCCAAGGGTGAAAAACCCAATCTCTTCAATTTCTCCACACACCCCTAACTTATTTTTATAAATCACACTAATAATATTTAATCATATTATTAATCCAATTAATTAAAATAATTCCGGGGAATTAAATATCGGATTCAAATAATATTTTACCGAACCGAACAAAACATCGCCAGATAAATTAATAGATATATTAATTAACACAAATATTCTCGTCGCAAAATAAATATCGATCGGTAACTCGAAAATATTAATATAATATAATATTAATTAAAACGGGCGAGCGTTACAACTCTCCCCTACTTATAAACTTTTCGTCCTCGAAATTTCGACCAAAACGAACAAATCGGGACATGCCTACGCATTTGTCCACTCAATCCTCGCGTCAATTAAATAACACACAAAAGACACCAAAAATAAGGGTATCTCCCTAACCACAACGTCCAGTCAAGAACACGCATGCCGGGATGTAAAGCCCATACTATGCACTCGAAAACCAAATAACACTCAACAACCAAACAAGTCGCAGACACACTGGTTCACTTGAGAAATAAACAAACAAGATCGATACCATCCTAACGTCTTAATCAAAGAATTAGTCGCACAGTCGAACCGACACCTCGGAAACGAGTCACCAAAGATAGGAACATAAAGTCCTACAACACAACATCGACTCCATCGCTAAAACGAAGACAACAAAATGGTTATACAAACCAAAACTGAAACAAATCAGAGTAAGATAGTACCACACGCGCTATGCAACCACGAAAAAGATGCCTACGTTCACGCATAAGTACGAAATTAAGAATCACAGTTATAGCTATCATTTTCAATCCGTAAAATCACAAGGTCACATCGTCCTTGTAGAATACCAACGTACAACCCTTGAACAACAACAAGTTACTCAAACATAACCGAACTGCGACACACCACTCATTCTAGGGCTTATACAACAGACGACTTGCGACTATAACTCGCTAGCCCAAATCCAACAATCTCGCATACTCGCTAAAAATATAATGCTCGGTATATAAACCATGTTGCGTCACTTTTTATGCATAAGATGCCAACCATAAAACAACTTGGTTAATCCTCAAATTCACAATTACTCAGAATGGATACGTTCGAAGCGTACACCCATCAAGACACCTCGTAACATCAGTCTCATCAACTCGAAAAATCACCCTTTCAATCCTTATTGATCAACGTCCATTGATTCTCTAAAATTTAAGACATAGTTTGACATTTTCAAATATTGTCTAAATATTCACTTGTGAACTTCGACGTATACACTTGACTTCAACGAAGTCTCCCCTTATAACAATTCAATTCCCAAAATTTGTATTAAGTAGTCACCATCCTCGCACCGTCGGAACGATCAATACACAGGTTTCTTATTCCAAACACCTTTCATAACTTTCAATCTTCCAAAGTGGTAATTCAACCCAAAACACTCTCAAGAACTCTACTCATCAATGTGTCTCATACTCTTGTAATTACAACACAGGTTGGACTTAGAACCATAACATAAATTTCTATGGAACCCAACAAGAACACCGCCGCGACCGACTTCAGTCTCAAATAGAACACTTTCCTTTATAACACATCAATCATCTTAAGATACCCGTGGCTACTAAACCATCTCAAAATTCTTTACCGCCAAGACTTATCTTAGTCACAATCTAATAATCCACCACGGCTATTAGTATCCGACAAAATCCATATGATAGTAGTGAACAAATCCTCGATAACCTTCTAAACTTTAAATTTCAACAAGTGTCTCCAAACAATCGTGGATCATTCTTCAAAATAACAAATCCTCAAATCAGATATTCTTTGGTTAGCCGCGATATCAACATACAAAACTCTGCGCCAGACGAAGTCTCTTTATAGATCGTACTCAAACTCGAATTGTCTTCAACAATCCTAATCTCCTCGCCGTTAACATCTGTATCTTTAAGGTTTCAACGAGTACAACCGCATCAAACTCTTACTCACACGTCCGACAATTTTTCCTTATGAAAATCAAACTGTTCCAAGGTAGTAATACACTTTCTCCAACTCTACGTCGAAATACGTCTCAAGTCCAAAATAAAATATCATAATACACCGCACAAGGTTCTTCAGTACTAAACAAGACCAAAATCAAAGCATTCGCTAAACTTTGCACTGGTTCAAACAAATTCGCTTCCCATTGCAAAATCCGTAAAGCGACTTAACCATCTCAAGTCAAAGTACCCACAATCAATACCAACTTATAAAAAGATCCTCCATCAAACTCACAAAACTAACCATCCAAAACAATGGAACTTCTAAGCTCTGAAATAACCCCTTGAAGTCTTATACAAGATACAAAATAAATCTTCGCGGAACTGCCCAAAATATCACCGTCTAAGTCACTTACTTAAGGCACTCACATCCAACAGTTCAAAACTCTATCTTTAGAATACTCGACATGCACTGGTCTAACTTCACTACTAATAACGCAAAGCTCGGATGCTTGTTACAATTCCTTAACGTGATGTGAACCAAATAACATCCATGAACACGAAATAACTCTTACAGCTACTCATGAGAGTACTGTCCAAACATTCCAAAATCATACCTGACGCATTAGTCACACTAATGACATCAACAAACACTTTCCAGGACCATACACTATCTTGAAAAGCCTTGTCTAAACATCTTCAGCTCTCACACTAACCCGTAGACAGCTAGACTTCACATCGATCTCACTAAACACATAAACTCCAAATGACTTATTCATCCAAATATCAATCCTCGGAAGTAGACACTTGCCCTCAATATCCACCTCGTTCCTTTGTCTGAAAACGACACATCAACTTAAGCGACCTTCGTTCTTCTCGAACAACACAACGGTAGCACTCCACGGTGACCCGCTCGAATAAACAAACTCTTCTCAAACCAATCCTCAAGTTGACTCTCCAGCTCTAATTCAGAAGCAAACATACCTTAATGATACTTCGAATCACAACTAGTTCCAGAAACTAAATCCATCAAACCTTCACTTCGCACTACTGCGGTAATTCACTCACATCTTCACAATATGCTTAGGAAGAATCACAACAAGAAGTTCGCTTGCCAAATCTTGTTTCTCACCAAAATCCAAACTCGCCTACAACTCAAGTAACCATGCACTACCTTGTGCCAACACATCTGCTTCAAACACTATTAAGCTTGCAAGACAAGTCTATCCCAACCAACACAAATTCCGACTACTATCAACAAGAGATTAAGGGTGATCGGTTCCTCAATTTGTCAATAGACAGTCGAAAATCATGATGGTGACATAAACCATCTTTACCAAACTACAACAGCGTCTTCAAACTTACATTTCAAGTTACCGAAGCGTAACACTGCTTGAGGCTCCATCCTAAGCTACAAGCGCCACCAAGAAGTAAAACTTCTCCCCCACTTGTTTCAAACTCATCTATGCAGACAAACAAATAGAAACAAGCAAGTACCGACAGTGTTTCACACACATGTCGCATACAACATGGTTTAAACACATAAATAACGTGGCCGACAGACCGACCTGCTCTGATACCACTAATGTAACACCCCAATATTACCCAAAGTTTAATATGCAAAAATCAGAGTAATTTAAAATTTCGTAAATTCAATACTGAGGCCATCACACCTTAAAAAACAAATCACTTTAAACAGTTTGCTTTAAAGTATGAATCTCGGATACATAGCATCGTCGGAAATCATAAATTGATTCTTAAAAATCAAAACATATTCTTTATTAAACTTCCTCCTAAAATCATATTTTCATAAAGTATGATTCTAATACATAAAGTAATAACACCAATAGAACAACAACAAGACAACATAAATATTCCCCCCGAGTGCTACGTAACAGAGCGACACCGACTCGACTAATAGCAGCCATAAACTCCGTCTTCATAACCTGCACGTTACCAATACAAAGGTAACGGTGAAACAAGTAAAGGGTGAGATACTCCAAAACATAAAATTAAAGGCATGATAAATATATATGTATAGTTTCAAAATTATAAAGGGTATAGATTAATAAGTGCAATTCCAACACATATCCAAAACTCACTTACTCTTATCGTCATTCTAATGTGTATAATCTACACTATATCGCTATAACCTCATCGGCATAAATCATCACAAGTTAATACATCACTAATCAACACGACAATTATAAGCAGCAACATCAAACAACAACATTAAACCATACTAATAATTTAATCAACATAAATAAAATCATCACAAATTGGCTAAAGCCTATCGTCGCTTTTGGCATAAAAGCCCATCGTCACAAACATCATCACATCATATTTGCATTAAGCATTTCATCAAAGTTAAATCGTCACAATACTCATCATTTATATTCGTCACATAGTTATTACAAAATTATCAAGTCATATACATTTCATGTTCATCATAAAGATCATCCACCAAACAAGGTATCATATATCATCGCAATTCAACATCATTCATCAATTAAACCCAACGCCAAACAACTCAAACATAAACATAACCGACTCCATGAGACACGACTATGTTATGCATGTGGTACCCGTCGCTTTGTCCATAATTAGGAACACTTGGCATAAAGCCCATCATCGCTTGGCATAAAACCCCTCGTCGCCAATGCAATGTATGTGACTCAACAATAAAACAACACAACACAAAAACATCATCATCGCTCATCAAAATTGGCATAAAGCCCACATCGCCATAATTTATCCAAATCAAGATAAATATATCATCGCATCATATTTGCATTATGCAAAACATCACCAATAATTCATCATCATTAAAACCATGCATTCAAAAATCGGAAGCATTTATTAACAATATCAATATAATCGTCACATCATCATGTACAAAGATATATATCATCGCATCGCATATCAACAAGTCTTCATTAATAAATACACCGTCGCAAACATTTCGTTTATTCACACCGCATCATTATCAATTAATTTACCAAATTCCAAAAACGGAGAAATAGCCAAAACATCAATAATCGTCGCAAAAGTCATTCTTAATAATCGGCATTAATTATAATCGTCAACATCGTAATCGGATTGTCCATACGTATCTTAAATGTACTAAAACGCAATTCGATTCAATTTAACCGTAAATTGTCCTATTTCGGGTCATCTCTTAAAAACTCGTAATTTCGAAAAACTAACCTCACCACTACGTTCTACACGTCGAACTTAGCTAGCACGTCAATTTTTGTTGAATTCGGAGCAACTCCCTCTGTCGTTGAATTTACCAAAATCGGAAAATCGGAACATAATCGGGTTCTAAATTTAATCGGCTAACTTATGTCCTAGTTATATTTTATTAATACTAACTAGTAGTATGATGATTTAAGAAAATAGTCACAAACAGAGAGGCTAACTGCATAATATGCAGAAAACCATAGCAGAAAACAGAAACCAAAATATAGTATACAGAAAACGCATTTTCCACAAGCCATGCTAGCACAAGGGGACGCACGTCCCTTCTCTCCTTATGGATTGGAGGCGGCTTCCTCAAGGAGGGGGACGGTCGCGCACACATGGAGGTGGGCGCCTCCCCCCATGCCACTCCTTCCATTCAATTCCTCACTTCTTCCCTGCGTTTTCTTCTTTTCTGGTTTTTCATTGTTACTGTTATAGTTTATTTCCATTTTCATTTATAACTCATACACTACCATACTAGCAACAACACACCCATAATCTCTACTCCTAATCCAACTTTCCTAAACTATTTCAACAATCAACCAACCAAAACCCTATAAACCAACTATCAATTTTTTCCCAAATCCTAAATATAACTATCAAACCCTAACCATATGTGATAGAGAAATTAAACCCCTTACCTCTAACTTGGTTGATTTCAATATGATCCAACAAAACCCCAACCTCATGCTTGTTCTTGCTCTCCTTCATCTTGTTCCCAAAACCCTCTCTTTTTATCTCCAAGCTTCTATGTTCAAGTTTGGCTTTAGTGTGTTATGTTGGAAAGAAAAACAAGGAAAGTGTTTTTATGGTATCCTTACTAGTAAGCCAAGGGTGAAAAACCCAATCTCTTCAATTTCTCCACACACCCAATATTGGATTAATTAATATTTAATCATATTATAAATCCAATTAATTAAAATAATTCTGGGGAATTAAATATCGGATTCGAATAATATTTTACCGAACCGAACAAAACGTTGCCAGATAAATTAATAGATATATTAATTAACACAAATATTCTCGTCGCAAAATAAATATCGATCGGTAACTCGAAAATATTAATTTAATATATTATTAATACAAACGGGCGTTACACTTGACGTGAACATAAATCTTAAGAAAATGTGGTGGAATCTCCAGTCAACATAGATCTGAAGAAATTTGAAATGAATTTAAACCTTAAGAAATTTTAATGAAATACGAAGTGAACATAAACCTTAAGAAATATTATGACATTTGAAGTGAATATAAGTCTTTAGAAAATGTGATGAAATTTCAAATAAATATAAGTATCTAGAAAATTTGATGAAAACATCATGAAACTTGACGTGAACATAAATCTTAAGAAAATCTGGTGGAATCTCAAGTGAACATAGATCTTAAGAAATTTGAAGTTAATGTAAACCTTAATAAATTTTGAAGAAGTACACAGTGAAAATAAACCTTAAGAAATAGGATGATATTCTAAGTGAATATAAGTGTTTAGAAAATGTGATGAAATTTTAAATGAATATAAGTCATTAGAAAATTTGAGGAAAACATGATGAAACTTGTCGTGAACATAAATCTTAAGAAAATCTGCTAGAATATCAAGTGAACATAGATCTGAAGAAATTTCAAGTGAAGTTAAATCTTAAGAAATTTTGAAGAAACACGAAGTGAACATAAACCTTAAAAAATATGATGATATTTGAAGTGAATATAAGTCTTTAGAAAATGTGATGAAATGTGAAATGAATATAACTATCTAAAAAATCTGAGGTTAAATAAATCTAAAGAAAATCTGGTGGAATCTCAAGTTAACATAGATCTGAAGAAATTTGAACTGAATGTAAACCATAAGAAATTCTGAGGAAATACGAAGTGAATATAAACCTTTTTGTAATATGATGATATTTGAAGCGAATATAAGCCTTTAGAAAACGAGGTGAAATTCGAAATCAATATAAGTCACTAGAAAATTTGAGGAAAACCTGATAAAACTTGACGTGAACATAAATCTTAAGAAAATGAGGTGGAATCTCAAGTAAACATAGATCTAAAGAAGTTTTAAGTGAATGTAAACCTTAAGAAATTTCGAAGAAATACGAAGTGAACATAAACCTTATGACATATGATGATATTTGAAGTGAATATAAGTCTTTAGAAACTGTGATGAAATTTGAAATGAATATAATCTCTAGATAATTTGAGGAAAACATGAGGAAACTTGCCGTGAACATAAATCTTTAGAAAATCTGGTGGAATCTCAAGTGAACATAGATCTGAAGAAATTTGAAGTGAATGTAAACCTTAAGAAATTTTGAAGAAATACGATGTGAACATAAACCTTAAGAAATATGATGATATTTTAAGTGAATATAAGTCTTTAGAAAATGTGATGAAATTTGAAATGAATATAAGTCTCTAGAAAATTTAACGAAAACCTGAGGAAACTTGACGTGTACATAAATCTTATCAAAATCTGGTGGAATCTCATGTGAACATAGATCTGAAGAAATTTGAAGTGAATGTAAACCTTAAGAAATTTTGAAGAAATACGAAGTGAACATAAACCTAAGAAATATGATTATATTTGAAGTGAAAATAAGTCTTTAGAAAATGTGATGAAATTTGAAATGAATATAAGTCTCTAGAAAATTTGAGGAAAACCTGATGAAACTTGACATGAACATAAATCTTAAGAAAATATGGTGGAATCTCAAGTGAATATAGATCTGAAGAAATTGGAAGTGAATGTAAACCTTAAGAATTTTTGAAGAAATACGAAGTGAACATAAACCTTAAGAAATATAATGATATTTGAAGTGAATATAAGCCTTTAGAAAATGTGATGAAATTTTAAATGAATATAAGTCTCCAGAAAATTTGAGGAAAACTTGATGAAACTTGACATGAACATAAATCTTAAGAAAATCTGATGGAATCTCAAGTAAACATAGATCTGAAGAAATTTGAAGTGAATGTAAACCTTAAGAAATTTTGATGAGATACGAAGTGAACATAAACCTTATGAAATATGATGATATTTAAGGTGAATATAAGTCTTTAGAAAATGTAATGAAATTTGAAATGAATATAATCTCTAGAAAATTTGTGGAAAACCTGAGGAAACATGACGTGAACATAAATCTTAAGAAAATATGGTGGAATCTCAAGTGAACATAGATCTGAAGAAATTTGAAGTGAATGTAAACCTTAAGAAATTGTGAAGAAATACGAAGTGAACATAAACCTTAAGAAATATGATGATATTCTAAGTGAATATAAGTGTTTAGAAAATGTGATGAAATTTTAAGTGAATATAAGTCATTAGGAAATTTGAGGAAAACCTGATGAAACTTGACGTGAACATAAATCTTAAGAAAATGAGGTGGAATCTCAAGTAAACATAGATCTGAAGAAATTTGAAGTGAAAGTAAATCTTAAGAAATTTTGATGAAATACGATGTGAACATAAACCTTAAGAAATATTATGATATTTGAAGTGAATATAAGTCTTTAGAAAATGTGATGAAATTTGAAATGAATATAAGTCTCTAGAAAATATGAGGAAAACTTGATGAAACTTGACGTGTACATATATCTTAAGAAAATCTGGTGGAATCTCAAGTGAACATAGATCTGATGAAATTTGAACTGAATGTAAACCATAAGAAATTCTGAGGAAATACGAAGTGAACATAAACCTTTTTGAAATATGAATATATTTGAAGTGATTATAAGCCTTTAGAAAACGAGGTGAATTTTGAAATCAATATAAGTCGCTAGAAAATTTGAGGAAAACTTGATGAAACTTGACGTGAACATAAATCTTAAGAAAATATGGTGGAATCTCAAGTGAACATAGATCCGAAGCAATTTGAAGTGAATATAAACCATAAGAAATTATGAGGAAATACAAAGTGAACATAAACCTTAAGAAATATAATGATATTTGAAGTGAATATGAGCCTTTAGAAAACGAGGTGAAATTTGAAATGAATATAAGTCGCTAAAAATTTTGAGGAAAACCTGATAAAACTTGACGTGAACATAAATCTTAAGAAATGTGGTGGAATCTCAAGTAAACATAGATCTGAAGAAATTTGAAGTGAATGTAAACCTTAAGAAATTTCGAAGAAATACGCAGTGAACATAAACCTTATGAAATATGATGATAATTGAAGTGAATATAAGTCTTTAGAAAATGTGATGAAATTTGAAATGAATATAATCTCTAGAAAATTTGAGGAAAACATGATGAAACTTGTCGTGAACATAAATCTTAAGAAAATCTGTTGGAATATCAAGTGAACATAGATCTGAAGAAATTTGAAGTGAATGTAAACCTTAAGAAATTTTGAAGAAATACGAAGTGAACATAAACCTTAGGAAATATGATTATATTCTAAGTGAATGTAAGTGTTTAGAAAATGTGATGAAATTTTAAATGATTATAAGTCATTAGGAAATTTGAGGAAAACATGATGAAAAATGACGTGAACATAAATCTTAAGAAAATATGGTGGAATCTCAAGTGAACATAGATCTGAATAAATTTTAAGTGAATGTAAATCTTAAGAAATTTTGAAGAAATACGAAGTGAACATAAACCTTATTAAATATGATGATATTTAAGGTGAATATAAGTCTTTAGAAAATGTAATGAAATTTGAAATGAATATAATCTCTAGAAAATTTGTGGAAAACCTGAGGAAACATGACGTGAACATAAATCTTAAGAAAATATGGTGGAATCTCAAGTGAACATAGATCTGAAGAAATTTGATGTGAATGTAAACCTTAAGAAATTGTGAAGAAATACAAAGTGAACATAAACCTTAAGAAAAATGATGATATTCTAAGTGAATATAAGTCTTTAGAAAATGTGATGAAATTTTAAATGAATATAAGTCATTAGGAAATTTTTGGAAAACCTGATGAAACTTGACGTGAACATAAATCTTAAGTAAATGAGGTCGAATCTCAAGTAAACAAAGATCTTAAGAAATTTGAAGTGAAAGAAAACCTTAAGAAATTTCGAAGAAATACGAAGTGAACATAAACCTTATGAAATATGATGATATTTTAAGTGACTATAAGTCTTTAGAAAATGTGATGAAATTTGAAGTGAATATAATCTCTAGATAATTTGAGCAAAACGTGAGGAAACTTGACGTGAACATAAGTCTTTAGAAAATCTGGTGGAATCTCAAGTGAACATAGATCTGAAGAAATTTGAAGTGAATGTAAACCTTAAGAAATTTTGAAGAAATACGAAGTGAACATAAACCTTTAGAAATATGATGATATTTGAAGTGAATATAAGTCTTTAGAAAATGTGTTGAAATTTGAAATGAATATAAGTCTCTAGAAAATTTAAGGAAAACTTGAGGAAACTGGACGTGTACATAAATCTTACGAAAATCTGGTGGAATCTCAAGTGAACATAGATCTGAAGAAATTTGAAGTGAATGTAAACCTTATGAAATTTTGAAGAAATATGAAGTGAACATAAACCTAAGAAATATGATTATATTTAAAGTGAATATAAGTCTTTAGAAAATGTGATGAAATTTGAAATGAATATAAGTCTCTAGAAAATTTGAGGAAAACCTGATGAAACTTGACGTGAACATATATCTTAAGAAAATCTGGTGGAATCTCAAGTGAATATAGATCTGAAGAAATTTGAAGTGAATGTAAACCTTAAGAATTTTTGAAGAAATTCGAAGTGAACGTAAACCTTAAGAAATATGATGATATTTGAAGTGAATATAAGTCTTTAGAAAATGTGATGAAATTTGAAATGAATATAAGTCTCCAGAAAATATAAGGAAAACTTGATGAAACTTGACATGAACATAAATCTTAAGAAAATCGGATGGAATCTCAAGTAAACATAGATCTGAAGAAATTTGAAGTGAATGTAAACCTTAAGAAATTTTGAAGAAATACGAAGTGAACATAAACCTTAAGAAATATGATGATATTCTAAGTGAATATAAGTGTTTAGAAAATGTGATGAAATTTTAAATAAATATAAGTCATTAGGAAATTTGAGGAAAACATGATGAAACATGACGTGAACATAAATCTTAAGAAAATATGGTGGAATCTCAAGTGAACATAGATCTGAATAAATTTTAAGTGAATGTAAATCTTAAGAAATTTTGAAGAAATACGAAGTGAACATAAACCTTATGAAATATGATGTTATTAAAGGTGAATATAAGTCTTTAGAAAATGTAATAAAATTTGAAATGAATATAATCTCTAGAAAACCCTTGGAAAACCTGAGGAAACATGACGTGAACATAAATCTTAAGAAAATATGGTGGAATCTCAAGTGAACATAGATATGAAGAAATTTGAAGTGACTGTAAACCTTAAGAAATTGTGAAGAAATACGAAGTGAACATAAACCTTAGGAAATATGATGATATTCTAAGTGAATATAAGTGTTTAGAAAATGTGATGAAATTTTAAACGAATATAAGTCATTAGGAAATTTGAGGAAAACCTGATGAAACTTGACGTGAACATAAATCTTAAGAAAATGAGGTGGAATCTCAAGTAAACATAGATCTGAAGAAATTTGAAGTGAATGTAAATCTTAAGAAATTTTGATGAAATACGATGTGAACATAAACCTTAAGAAATCTTATGATATTTGAAGTGAATATAAGTCTTTAGAAAATGTGATGAAATTTGAAATGAATATAAGTCTCTAGAAAATTTGAGGAAAACTTGATGAAACTTGACGTGTACATAAATCTTAAGAAAATCTGGTGGAATCTCAAGTGAACATAGATCTGAAGAAATTTGAAGAGAATGTAAACCTTAAGAAATTTTGAAGAATTACGCAGTCAAAATATACCTTCAAAAATTTGATGATATTCTATGTGAATATAAGTGCTTAGAAAATGTGATGAAATTTTAAATGAATATAAGTCATTAGAAAATTTGAAGAAAACATGATGAAACTTGACATGAACAAAAATCTTAAGAAAATCTGGTGGAATTGTTCACAAAGTGACGCTACGAGGAATCAATCGAATCTGATTCTCCGCTCGAAATGATTTACTCTTTTGATTTGTTTATAAAGATGCCGCGAGCATCAAGCTTTATTATTTTCAACACAAGAAAAATGATTATGAAAAAGGGGAAAGCTGCAATACCCTCAATTGATATGATATGCATTACGACTAGCGCGATCTAGACGTAACGCATTGGGGAGATTCCGGGCAAGGGGGTTTGTTATATAAAGGGAATAGATGGAGCACCCTAAATATATATAGTTATCTATTGATCGCGACTTTATCGTCTATTAATCAGCAGACTGCAAGTGCACAGTCCTATCGCGTAGTTTTAAAAGATATCGAACCCACAGAGACTATAAATCGAACTATTGTTATCCTAAGTTACTGATATACTAAATGAATAATTCTTTAATATTTTGGTTAAGGAAAATATAATAAATAAATAGATATTAGTATGTAATTGCCTAACCTAAGGGGATCCGAATTTCCACCGACGTGTTACTCAAGTTGAATAAAAATCCTATTTCAAAGAAACAATATTCATCTAAAGATCCTATCTCAAACCTGTCTATTGATTCGGATCATGTAATTAAATCCTAACGTATGCTCTCGCTATCCTCGAATATAAAAACACTTTTGAAAATAAATAAAGTTTAATCTCTTTAAATGCAGTCGCAGCCTTTTAAAATTAATACCTAGTATCCACTATCTCGTTCTAAACCTCAAACTGTCCGTTGGTTTCTAACCTTAATCCAGTTTATTAACCTCAAACTTTCGCTCGTTGGTTTCTAAACCTTTTAATAAATTAAATTAGATATCTAAGTCGAAAGAATATTTTTAACAACGTAACATTATGCCGTTTGTTTTAGATTCCTTGGATCGATTAATCTACATACCAATATCAAACAAATTAGCTTATATATTAATTAATTCGCATGCATAAATAAATTGGTTCAATATATTTAAACATTACCAAAATCAAATAAATAATATCGTGCAACAACAAATTAAATAACATAAAATAAATAAATAAAACTCGAAATTAAGAATGTGAAATAACCTTGTTCTTGACTTGAATTGAAAGGAAAATAAAATACGACAAGGAATAAAGCAATCGATCTAACGAAGATTAGATCGTTGAAAACTAGAAAAATACATATACGGAATAAAATTACGAAATATGAAATAGCATTGTTCTGAAATGATTTAACTCGAACTGACTCTATTTATAGATGCATTTGGTAACTTCCCATTCACGAATTTCCGCAAGCCCTGGAACGTGGAGAGAAAATTGCCTTGAGAGTAGGAGGCGGGGCCTCAAGAATAGGTCAAACGGGACGGCGTCTCAATCACAAATGGAGGGTCCCACTTGCTAAGGAGGCGGCGCCCGAGGAGAGAGGAAAGTGAGACGACCGCCTCACCACGGGCAAGGGCAAGTGCGGCTCGTCCGGCTTGCTTGCTTGGGCTTGCTTTGGGTCGCTTTAATTGTTTTCTTCTTCTTAACACCTCCCTTTACTATATCACACCTTTTGCTTCATTTCTTTGCTTTTAATACTATTTTTCCTCGATTTTACTTTTGCTCGATTTATCTTTATTTAATATAAAATACGAAACATAGAAAATACCAACGTAATATAGAAATAAAGTGAAATAATAAAATAAAAACATTAACATTATTTATGAAAAATACATCAAATATGTTATATAAAATCGCTATCAAACTCCCTATTTAAACCTTTGCTTGTCCTCAAGCAAAATTAAAATGAAAACCACCGAGCATATGTCAACGCAGATATATAACACAATTCAATTCGTACTAGGTTGCAACCACTTTGTTGGATAACTCGAGTTTAGACTTTGACACCAAAGTTACCGTAATAACACTAGACAACCCCATTTATGCACCAATTTAAGTCATGAATTATAGCTCGACCTAATACTTTCGTTTTGTTTCACCCGCTTTCATTCGCGCAATCACATTAAGCCCATTACCCACGCTACACAAGTGAGTAACCGTTAGTGACTTTGATCTTTATAATCCAGCTAGAGTCCCGTAATTATATTTGGTACCTTTTACCAACAAATTGCGGGGATCGGATCGTCATCCGCCTTACCAAGTTCAGCACACTGGGGACCACCGAACCAATTCATAATGGATGTTTGCATAAATATTTTATAGTTTCGCAATCGTTGAATTAAATGATCCGTAAGGACCATCTAACTTAATAAGTGCATCTTCTAATAAAATTTTCTCTTAAAACTTTGATCAATCACTTATATTCATCGATTCTCCACGTAGTTTGTCGTTTAAGGCTGCGATCGCTTAATAAACTACTCGGGATTACTTTAAAACTAAGTCTTAAGGTGTTGGTATAATAAGTACTTAAATCAATCTAACACGTTGGGGGTTTTAAAGTGTTAGGACGATAACAATTTTGCTATGTCGCGCTCGAATTCTTATTTAAAAATAGGCAACCTTAGTATTATTTGAGTGTGTTAATATATGCGTTTTAATTTTTGTTAAAATTTGTCGTTATGGCTCAAGAAACTGGAGGAATTCGAATAAGCACGAAATTTAAACATAAAAGACTAAAATTTCATAAACATGTATTTTATTGAATGGAAATTTTGCAATACATAGAAAAAAGGAAACTAAACGGGGGAAACTAAATAGAGCAAAGAAAATAAAAACGAACAAAGAAATGTTCTGACTCCC
Source organism: Vicia sativa (assembly GCA_021764765.1). Taxonomy (NCBI): domain Eukaryota; kingdom Viridiplantae; phylum Streptophyta; class Magnoliopsida; order Fabales; family Fabaceae; genus Vicia; species Vicia sativa. The sequence goes on from CM038794.1 coordinate 199,114,367, forward strand.
CCAAACTTAAAATAAGCATTGTCCGCAATGCGATAAAACCAGGAGAAATCAGAAAGGGGAAGGGTGGTCATCTCGAGCAGGGAATCATGAAGGCATGGCACGAAGAATTGAAAAGCATGGAATCTTAATTTGCATGCCTTTTTAGTAATACATGTGACTTAGGCAAAAGAGATAAGGAACAATTTTGTAGACCACATGCATACATACTACATACTTGTATATATATATATATATAGATGATTTAGAAATTTTTTTTTTTTTTTTTTAATTAATAGGATATATATAATACTAGTATATAATGCTTTTTAATTAATATAATAAATATTGGGAAATATTGATTTGGTATATTAATAGGAAAAATACGATAATTAAAATAATACTCAATTATAATTATAAATATTAACGTGAAATTTTTATTGAGTTTAATTATCGGTATTACGGGGAAATAGTTCAAGCGCATCGAAGAAAGTGCAATAGATAACCGACTAAAAATTTAAAATTTAACATAAAATAGAAAAATTGAAAATACGAAAAAGAAAAATTAAAATTTGAATGACTACTCGTTGATTTTCCATCGCCACTTATCAAGCCATCTCATATATCCCTCACCTTTTCTTTTCTTACGTTTGTAGGGCGGTTTATTCTTTCGAAATTTTGGTAGTGGTCCTGGATTTATCATAAGTATAAGTTTTTCAATTTTGCTAAGTGATCTCATCCATCGCCTCATAAGTTAACCTCACCCTTTTAAAAGTAATTATATCCCTAATTTTATGGTCCTCTAATTTTCGCTTTTTAGGCAAGACTTCCAATAGTGGTGAATTAGTATGGATATTTTTCAATCGCAACGACGCTTTAGATTGGGAGTCACGGAGTTTCCATAAAATTTTCGGAAGGGAATCAGGGGATGTAGTGATTCGGGATAACAATAGATGCTTTTTCTACCTCTTTACAACCTCTTCGAACATTGTTGGTTCATTTTTCTCAATCTCCACTATTTTGTCATCAGAACTTTCCTCGGACACAATATCACTCTCCTCATACTCATCATCACTTTCTAGATTTCCAAGTAGTATTTTCATAATGGTTGTTTCAACATCCACATCTTCCTCAGGTTGAGGTTCTAGAAGGTTTTGTTTGAGTTGGGAGATTTGAGTCTCTAAGAACATGCTGTGAGACGCGAGGGATTCAACCATATTGGTTAGTTGGCTAAGGGTTTCATTAATTTGAAGACTTTGTTTTCGCACTTCTTCATTTTGGATAATTTGTGCTTCATTTTGGATAATTTGTGTCTCTATAAAGTGCTCAATCATAGACTCTAACCTAGAGTTAATTATCATCTCATCGGAATCCTCTATTGATGTTTCGAAATTAAAATCTTGTGATTCTTCAGAGTCTTGAAAGTAAGTTAAAGTCTCTTTTTGTGTTTCCCTATCGCGTTCTAACATCCTACATGATTCGTTAAAATCTTCCATTAATATTTCGAGATCAGATTTATATGGTTTTGGTGATTCTTCAAAATATTGGGTGTGATAATTGTAGGAAGAATTGGGTTGAGGAAAAGTTTGGTTGAAATTATAAGTTTCTTGTGGTTCCTCAAAATATGGGGATTGGTAGTTTTGGAGGTAGTTTGGGTAAGAGTGGGTTTGTGAAGCATTAAAGTTGATTTAATATAGTGGTAAGTATTCCCGCCGAATATAAAAACACTTTTTGAAAATAAATAAAGTTTAATCTCTTTTAAAATGCTGTCGCAGTCTTTAAAATTAATACCTAGTATCCACTATCTGGTTCTAAACCTCAAACTGTCGCTCTGTTGGTTTCTAACCTTAATCCAGTTTATTAACCTCAAACTCTGTTGGTTTCTAAACCTTTTAATAAATTAAATTAGATATCTAAGTCAGAAAGAATATTTTTAACAACGTAACATTATGCCAGTTTGTTTTAGATTCCTTTGGATCGATTAATCTACATACCAATATCAAAACAAATTAGCCAGACATATTAATTAATTCACACATGCATAAATAAATTGGTTCAATATATTTAAACATTACCAAAATCAAATAAATAATATCAGGCAAAAATAAATTAAATAACATAAAATAAATAAATAAAACCTGAAATTAAGAATGCTGGAAATAACCTTGTTCTTGACTTCTTGAATTGAAAGGAAAAATAAAATACGACAAGGAATAAAAAAAGCACTGATCTAACGTAAGATTAGATCAGTGAAAACTAGAAAAAATACAATACTGGAATAAAATTACGAAATATGAAATAGCAGTTGTTCGGTGAAATGCCGACCCTTAATTCTGGAACTGGGACTCCTATTTATAGATGCATTTGGTAACTTCCCATTCCTGAATTTCCGCTGCAAGCCCTTGGAACGTGGAGAGAAAATTGCCTTGAGAGTAGGAGGCGGGGGCCTCAAGAATAGGTCAAACGTGGGGACGGGCCTCAATCACTGCGAAAATGGAGGGTCCCATTTGCTAAGGAGGCGCCTCCAGGAAAGAGAGGAAAGTCGAGACACTGCCCAGCCCACGGCAAGGCGCAGCTGGTCCGGGCTTGCTTGCTTTGGGCTTGCTTGCTTTGGGCTGCTTTAATTGTTTTTTCTTCTTAACACCTCCTTTACTATATCACACCTTTGCTTCATTTCTTTGCTTTTAATACTATTTTTCCTCGATTTTACTTTGCTCGATTTATCTTTATTTAATATAAAATACCGAAACATAGAAAATACCAACGTAATATAGAAATAAAGTGAAATAATTAAATAAAAACATTAACATTATTTATGAAAAATACATCAAATATGTTATATAAAATCGTGCTATCATCTATAGCTTTATATATGAATATGTTTGATATGTTTGTATGTTTTAATTGTTATTTCTATGATTGAGAAAGTTTCTCCTTGGATTTTAGAAGGGTAGATTATGGGATCCTAGGTTTTGTTATTATTGCTCTCAAAGATCATTGATCTTTCTATACATATCCTTAATGGGAATCGAGCATTTGTAGCTCGGATCTAAAGGGATCTAGGGTTTGTTTGGTTTGAGGGAGAAAGAAATTTGCTCGGCAAGGATGAGACCCTGCCTCACGATTCTCAAGGGATGTTGAGAAAGTCAGAGCAATCGTAGTTCCCACTTATGCTAGTGGAAGCAACAGGATGTTACTAAGAGACACAGACAAATGTCATCTTAATGAAAAATGTATCTAATCTATTTCATCACATACATTTTGAAAAGGATTGATTGATTAAAAATCTTTCATCGAAAGTTATAGGTGTTTTGCTTGAGTGTACAAGCGTTACCACTTACGAGTTTTTAGAAAGATGTTTGAAAAATGATTGAATCTTTTAATTGTAAGCATTGGGTGTTTTGCTTGAGTGTACAAGCGTTACCACTTACGATTAAGAGATGTTTTTGTTTGAAAAGAGTTTGAAAAGTTTTTGATTGTATGTGATGTGATAGATGAGATACTTCTTCCACAGAGATGATAGACGTCAAAATCTCTAGAAGAAATTGATTGGATTAGGGGGATGCTTTTAAGAAGCCCATGGATCCTTGTATTGTAAGCCCAAGAGGAGGCATTCTGAGGGTCATCAAGGGTCATCGAGGGTCCTTGTATGAAGCTCAAGAGGAAGCTATAGGGTATGGCTGGCTTGGCTTTAAGAAGGGTTTCACCGAGAAACCATCCTCTTAGGATTTCAAGAGCGATTTCACCGGGAAATCATACTCTCAGGGTTCTATCCTAGCACGGGTGATTCTTTGTATTGGAAGCCCAATAGGAGACTGTTAAGAGATTTTGTAACACCTCAATTCTACCCAAAGTTTAATATGCAAAAATCAGAGTAATTTTAAATTTTCGTAAATTAAATACTGAGGCGTTACACCATAAAAAACAACTCACTTTAAAATAGTTACTTTAAAGTATAAATTTCGGATACATAGCATCGCAGGAAAACATAAATTGATTCATAGAAATCAACACATCTCCTTTATTAAACTTCCTCATCAAAATCATGTTTTTATAATTTATGATTCTTATTTACAAAAGGAAAGCAACAAAAGAACAACAACAATACAACATAAATATTCCCCCAAGTGCTACGTATCAGAGCGACACCGACTCGACTATAGCAGCTATAAACTCTGTCTTCATAACCTGCACGTTACCAATATAAAGGTAATGGCGAAACAAGTAAAGGGTGAGATAAACCAGAACATATAGTTAAAGGCATGATAATATATATATATAGTTTTGGACTTGTAAAGGATATAAGTTAAATAAGTGCATTCCAACACATATCCAAACCTCACTTATTTCCATCGTCATTCTAATGTGTATAATCTACACTATATCGTCATAACCTCATCGGCATACTCCATCGCAACAACATATAACCCTCCTTCACCACGAAATTCGTCACGAGCTAATACATCACTAATTAACACGGCAGTCTTAAACAACAACATCAACCAACAACATTAAATAATGCTAACAATATAAACAACATAAACAAATCATCACAAATTGGCTAAAGCCCATCTTCGCTTTTGGCATAAAGCCCATCATCGCTTGGCATAAAAGCCCATCATCGCTTGTGGCATAAAGCCCATCATCACAAACATCATCGCAAATATCATCACAAACATCATCGCAAACATCATCACAAACATCATCACAACATCATCACAAACATCGAATAAAACTCAATGCCAAAAGACTCCAAAATAAACATAATGGACTCCATGAGACACGACTATGTTATGCATGTGGTACCCATCGCTTTGTCCGTAATTAGGGACGGCATAAAGCCGATCTTCGCCGCATAAAAGCCCCTTCGCTATGCAATGTATGTGACTCGACAATAAAACAACACAACACAAACACACCATCATCGCAAAAAATTGGCATAAAGCCCACATCGCCATAATTTATCCAAAACAAGATAAATATATCATCGCATCATAATTGCATTATGCAAACATCACTAATAAATTCACCAAAAGTCATGCATTCACAAATCGGAAGCATATATTAACAACATCAATTTAATCATCACATCATTATGTACAAAACATATATATCATCGCATTGCATATCAACAAGTATTCATTAATAAATACACCGTCGCAAATCTTACGTTTATTCACACCGCATCATCATCAATTAATTCACTAAATTCCGAAAACGGGAAAAATAGTCAAACACCTAAAATCGTCGCGAAAGCCATTCCTAATAACCGGTATTAATTATAATTGTCAACGTCGAAATCGGATTTCCCAGACGTGCCTTAAATCTACTAAAACACCGTCCGATTCAATTTTACCGTAAATTGGCCTATTTCGGGTCGTCTCGTAAAAACTCGTAATTTCTAAAAACTAACCTCACTACTACGTTCTACATGTCAAACTTAGCTAGCACGTCAATTTTCGTTGAATTTGGAACAACTTGCTTCGTCGCCGAATTTACCAGAATCGGAAAATCGGAACATATTCGGGTCCTAAATTTAATCGGCTAACTAGTACCCTAGTTATATTTTATTAACACTAATTAATAGTATATTGTTTTACTGAAATTGAAACAGACAGAACCTCTAGGCAAAATTATGCAGGAACTAAAAAAAACTCAAATACAGAACACAGGAAAAATGAAAATAAATAAACATATATGCATAATTTAGAAACTATCAATTATGTCATGAATCACAACTTGCTTGAATGAAATTGTATATATTGCGTATTCCACTTCAAAAGGCGTGTAATGAATTCAAAATTTGTCTTTGAATAATAGAATTCAAACGTGAATGAAACTAACACGGTTGATTGAAGGATGAATGGTAAAAAAACAAAATATGATTTCAATGGATATGAATGGTTAAAAAAAACAAAATATGATTTCAATGTTCATGCAGACGCAAATTCATTCTAGTAATATACAAACAAAACTAACCTATAGATATATTTATCATCCAAAATGGGGGGCTTGAGTTAGTTTATATTTCCATTTTCATCTTATATTTCCATTATATCATACTATTAATAACAACACCTATAATCTCTAACTCAAAACCAATTTTTCTAAACATTTCAATAATCACTCAACAAACCCTATAAACCAACTATCAATCTTTTTTCTCAATCCAAACTAATTTCCACCAAATCTAACAACATGAAATGGAAATCAACCCATCAAACACCCAACTCAAAACCTCAACACCAATTTTCATCACAAACCCACAATATATGTATCAAAACCCTAATTATAGGAAGTGGAAAAATCAAACCCCTTACCTCTAGTTTGGTTGATTGCAAGATGCTCCATCAAAGCCCCAACCTCAAGCTCTTGCTCAAGATCTTCCTCATCTTCTCCTCTTGTTCTTCTTCTCCCAAAACCCCCTTCTTCTTTTTCCTCTCAAGTTTCTATTTTAGGTGTGTTTGAAAAAATGGGAAGAAAAAAAAACAAAGGAAATGGTTTTTAAGGTTATTTCCACTAACTTCCCTTCTTTCTCTTGTTTGGTTATGGTGTGCTAGGTTGGAAAGAAAAACAAGGAAAGTGTTTCATAGGTTGTTTTCCTTACTAGCAACCAAGGGTGTAAAACCCAATTATAACAATTAATCCTCACACTCCTAACCAATTATATCATTAATATAATTAATTCAATCAATTAAAACAATTTCGAAGAATTAAATATCGGATCCGAATAATATTTTACCGGACCGAACGGAACGTCGCCAGATAAATTAATAGATATATTAATTAATATAATTATTCTCGTCGCAAAATAAGCATCGATCGGTAACTTGAAAATATTAATATATTTTAATATTAATTAAAAACGGGCGTTACAGATTTCCTGGTCTCTTTCTTGTTTGATGCCCAAGAGAAGGCTAAACTCAATGAGGAGTTCTTTTGAACGAAGCCCAAGAGGAGGCTGACTCATCAGGGGAGTGTTGTCTTATATGAAGCCTAAACGGAGGCTAAACTCAGATGAATGATTTTTCTTATATGAAGCCTAAGAGGAGGCTAACTCAGATGAAATGAGTTACCTGTACAAAGCCCAAGAGGAGGCTAACTCTGTGGGGAACTTAATGGTTAGACTAGTTGTTATGTTATAACTAGACAGTTATATAAACAAATGTGTAAAACGTGCGTTTAAAACGATCGTAACTTGATTATTTACAAGTTTAAATGTGTACAAGGGAATGAATATGCACACGAATGAGTATTTATGTACAAAGAAATATGTATGTACATAGGAGGGTTGGGACTTACACCGTAAGGGAGGCCCATTGGTTTAAAAGCGCTTCACCGGAATAATGTCCTTTTAATACCAATGGTATTCAAAGTATATACAAGGAAATGAAAACAAACGAACAAAGTTTGTCTATACTTGAATATTTACAAAAGACGTTCAGATTATGTACAAGTAAAATTGGTATGTACATGAAAGAATTTGATACGCATAAGGAAATAATTATGTACATAACAAGAATTTGGGACTTACACCGTGAGGGAGGCCCATGATCGGTTAAGAAATTCGAGGAAAAACGAGTTCGGTTTTATCTTCAAATCGGGTCGATCATGGAAAAAAGGATGTAAGTTTGATGAAAAGTTTGAAAAGATCTTGCAAGTGTTTTTGAAAGATGAAATATACTTACAAGAAGTTTGAAAAAGTCTCGGGCTTTGAAAGTTTGAAAGAAACATCTTTGAAAGTGCTTTGAAAAGTACTTAAAACGTCTCGTTTTCGGCTCGATGAAAATGTAATCAAAAGATAATATTTTTGGATTTTCTTGACATCATTATAAAATAGACATGTTAAATGACAAGTGTACAAAAAATCACCTCAAAATGAGGAGTTTTGATTGGGTTTTGAAAGTGTTAAAGTTTGAAAAAAAATGTGAAGAGAAACAAAAAGTTTATAAAATGGTCCCAAGGCTACTCGAACCCGGGACCATTGGGCAAGGCATGGCAAGTGACTTAAAGGTGAGCTGGAAACCGCTGGGGCGGAAATACATCCGTTCATTTATTTTACTTCATGTTATTATATTATAAACGAAATATTTGAATTTGGGAAAAACAACAAGAACACGCGCGAACTCATCTTCTTCTTCCTCAATCCTTCATTCAGCCATGAATTCTTTGTTTCTCAATGAAAATGCTCGATGTAAACATCAAACTTGATCGAAATTGAACCAGGAACATGATGATGGTGATTAATTCCATTTATTTTTAGGTAAACATGATTAATTTTCCAGAAAACACGAAGAACCCTAATTCAAAAAATCAAATTGAAATCGTATATGGCCATGGAATCAAGCAATTGATTGAGGGTTATCAATCAGTGAAGGTGCAGAAACAAAACGGCCAAGCCATTTTTGAACTGGAATGTAGAAAATATGAAGTTCAAAGTTCTTGTTATTACCTCTTGAAGCTGGACTTTGATTCTTCGAAGGAGGTGTTACAGAGTTGTTTTGATGATTGCTATAGCACCAGCGGACCTCATGGAACGTGTGGAAGTGCTATGCTTGCTCTAAATTAACCTGGATCACTCTGACCAAGTCCACTTGCAGTTGCTTGAAGTGAGACTCGAATTCGTGGTTAGATGTGTTACAGATCAAAGATGATGGTTTGTATCATCCATATGAAGTATGTTGATGATGTTTGGATCATAAAATCACAACTAGCTCGAGCCAATTATCGCTTGAAGTTTGCGCTTTTGCAAGCTTTTGTTTCAAACATGGATTCTGAGTTTTAGAAGTTTTTGTGTTGATTTTAAGTTTCAAAAAAGTTCTATATTGATTTTAAGACATGTTAGACACCAAATTTCTCATGGTTTTTCACAAGATTTGAAAGATGCAAAAATTCTCACTTTTGAACTATGTAACTTGATTTTTAAGAAAGAAAAGAGAAAGCTTATGCTTGCATAGCTTTGGTGTGGTTTCAATTTGCAAACATGACCTCTATTTATAGGTCAAGAAATCATAATGGTAAGTGAAGAAGATTGGCTTGGATTTGAACAAGTTGCCTTAGAGGGCAAGAAAGTCATTTTTGCCATAAATGCAAAAGGAACCTTCCTTTTAACCATGGTTAAAACTTAACTTGATCTTATCTCCATCATAATTACCTTCCATCTGATTTTTATCAGCTCTATCCATCTTGGCTAGGTGGCAAGGCTTCTAGAAGGGAAGAAAATCAAAAATGACTTGTAATCTTTGAAGCATGAACTTGAAATCCATGGTTTTGGAGCTCTATGTTTCAAAATCAAAAGTATAGCTAGACACAATGGATTTGCAATTTTTTGGACATTTTGGAAAGCTTGTAGCAAGGGCTACAACTTTCATGTTTTGAGTTTTTTCTAATTCCAAGTGGAACTATATGAAAAAATGCCATGAAAGTAGGAAAAAACATGAAATTTTAACACTTGAAAATTTTTCTAAGTGTTGAAAATTTTGACTTTTTGTTGATTTTTCAAAATTTCTTGATTTTTTATGATCATGATGAATCATTTGAAGTATTTTGATGATTGAAAAAGTTTTGTCTTGAAAAAGTTGACCAAAAGTCAAAGTTTGACTTTTCAGTGCAGATGAAATTTCATCAGATGATCCAGAAATTGACTGATGAAAATTGTGAACTTCTGTGATGTTTTGAATCAAGAAATTAGGTCAAGATGTTGTATTGAAGATATGAAGATCAATCTCCAAGCAAAAAAGTTATTCATTGATCAGAAAATCAGTTATTCCTTATCCTCGACAAAAACCCTAATTGGTCGATCCTTGATAGATCATGAGGAAAAGTTGGATATCCGAAGATCAGAAGTTGATGATTGATTAAGAGATCAATTTAGGTGAGTAGAAACTCGACCCTAATTGATTACCGATCGATGAAAATTTGGAAACCCGATTTTGACCTGTAGCCACATTCGATTAATCTTCAATCAGATGATGCAATGATGCAAATGTAAGGTGGTATATTAGGTCAAAAATTGGGGTATGACATAGATCTGAAGAAATTTGCAATGAATGTAAATCATAAGAAATTTTGAAGAAACACGAAGTGAACATAAACCTTAACAAATATGATGATATTTGAAGTGAATACAAGTCTTTAGAAAATGTGATGAAATGTCAAATGAATATAACTATCAAAAAAATTTGAGGAAAACCTGATGAAACTTGACGTGAACATAAATCTTAAGAAAATCTGGTGGAATCTCAAGTGAACATAGATCTGAAGAAATTTGAACTGAATGTAAACCATAAGAAAGTCTGAGGAAATACAAAGTGAACATAAACCTTTTTCAAATATGATTATATTTGAAGTGAATATAAGCCTTTAGGAAACGAGGTGAAATTTGAAATCAATGTAAGTCGCTAGACAATTTGTGGAAAACTTGATGAAACTTGACGTTGACATAAATCTTAAGAAAATATGGTGGAATCTCAAGTGAACATAGATCTGAAGCAATTTGAAGTGAATATAAACAATAAGAAATTCTGAGGAAATATAAAGTGAACATAAACCTTAAGAAATATAATGATATTTGAAGTGAATATAAGCCTTTAGAAAACGAGGTGAAATTTGAAATGAATATAAGTCGCTAGAAATTTTTAGGAAAACCTGATAAAACTTGACGTGAACATAAATCTTAAGAAAATGTGGTGGAATCTCAAGTAAACATAGAATTGAAGAAATTTGAAGTGAATGTAAACCTCAAGAAATTTCGAAGAAATACGAAGTGAACATAAACCTTATGAAATATGATGATATTTGAAGTGAATATAAGTCTTTAGAAAAGGTGATGAAATTTGAAATGAATATAATCTCTAGAAAATTTGAGGAAAACATGAGGAAACTTGACGTGAACATAAATCTTAAGAAAATCTGGTGGAGTCCCAAGTGAACATAGATCTGAAGAAATTTGAAGTGAATGTAAACCTTCATAAATTTTGAAGAAATACACAGTGAAAATAAACCTTAAGAAATATAATGATATTCTAAGTGAATATAGTGTTTAGAAAATGTGATGAAATTTTAAATGAATATAAGTCATCAGAAAGTTTGACGAAAACATGATGAAACTTGTCGTGAACATAAATCTTTAGAAAATCTGGTGGAATATCAAGTGAACATAGATCTGAAGAAATTAGAAGTGAATGTAAATCTTCAGAAATTTTGAAGAAATACGAAGTGAACATAAACCTCAAGAAATATGATGATATTTGAAGTGAATATAAGTCTTTAGAAAATGTGATGAAATTTGAAAGGAATATAACTATCTAGAAAATTTGAGGAAAACCTGATGAAACTTGACGTGAATATAAATCTTAAGAAAATCTTGTGGAATCTCAAGTGAACATAGATCTGAAGAAATATGAAGTGAATTTAAACCATAGGAAATTAAGATGAAATACGAAGTTAACATAAACCTTAAGAAATATTATGACATTTGAAGTGAATATAAATATTTAGAAAATGTGATGAAATTTGAAATAAATATAAGTCTCTAGAAAATTTGAGGAAAACTTGATGAAACATGACGTGAACATAAATCTTTAGAAAATCTGATGGAATCTCAAGTGAACAAAGATCTGAAGAAATTTTGAGTGAATGTAAACCTTAATAAATTTTGAAGAAATACACGGTGAAAATAAACCATAAGAAATATGATCATATTTGAAGTGAATATAAGTGTTTAGAAAATGTGATGAAATTTTAAATGAATATAAGTCCTTAGAAAATTTGAGGAAAACATGATGAAACTTGTCGCAAACATAAATCTTAAGAAAATCTGTTGGAATATCAAGGAACATAGATCTGAAGAAATTTCAAGTGAATGTAAATCTTAAGAAATTTTGAAGAAATACGAAGTGAACATAAACCTTATGAAATATGATGATATTTAAAATGAATATAAGTCTTTAGAAAATGTAATGAAATTTGAAATGAATATAATCTCTAGAAAATTTGTGGAAAACCTGAGGAAACATGACGTGAACATAAATCATAAGAAAATCTGGTGGAATCTCAAGTGAACATAGATCTAAAGAAATATGAAGTGAATGTAAACCTTAAGAAACTTTGAAGAAATACGAAGGGGATAAACCTGAAGAAATATTATGATATTTGAAGTGAATATAACTCTTTAGAAAATGTGATGAAATTTGAAATGAATATAAGTCTCTATAAAATTTAAGGAAAACCTGAGGAAACTTGACGTGAACATAAATCTTAAGAAAATATGGTGGAATCTCATGAACATAGATCTCGGAAATTTGAAGTGATATAAACCATAAGAAATTTCAAGAAATACGGTGAACATAAACCTTTTTGAAATATGTTGATATTTGAAGTGAATATAAGTCTTTAGAAAACGAGGTGAAATTTGAAATCATTATATGTCGCTAGAAAATTTGAGGAAAACATGAAGAAACTTGACGTGAAATATAAATCTTAAGAAAACTGTGGAATCTCAAGAACATAGATCAAGAAAGTTGAAGTGAATAAACTTAAGAAATTTTTAAGAAATATAGTGAACATAAACCTTAAGAAATATGATGATACCTTAAGTGAATAAGTCTTTAAAATGTGATGAAATTTGAAATGAATATAAGTCTCTAGTAATTTGAGGAAACCCTATGAAACTTGACGTGAAACATAAATCTAAGATAATGTGGTGGAATCTCAAGTAACATAGATCCTGAATAAATTTGAAGTGAATAAAATCTTAAGAAATTTTGATGAAATACGAAGTGACCATAAACCTTATGTAATATTATGATATTTGAAGTGAATATAAGTCTTTAGAAAATGTGATGAAATTTGAAATGAATATAAGTCTCTAGAAAATTTGAGGAAAACTTGATGAAACTTGACGTGAACATAAATCATAAAAAAATCTGGCGGAATCTCAAGTGAACATAGATCTGAAGAAATTTGAAGAGAATGTAAACCTTAAGAAATTTTGAAGAAATACGAAGTGAACATAAACCTCAAGAAATATGATGATCTTTGAAGTGAATATAAGTCTTTAGAAAATGTGATGAAATTTGAAATGAATATAACTATCTAGAAAATTTGAGGAAAACCTTATGAAACTTGACGTGAATATAAATCTTAAGAAAATCTTGTGGAATCTCAAGTGAACATAGATCTGAAGAAATATGATGTGAATTTAAACCATAGGAAATTAAGATGAAATACGAAGTGAACATAAACCTTAAGAAATATTATGACATTTGAAGTGAATATAAATATTTAGAAAATGTGATGAAATTTGAAATAAATATAAGTCTCTAGAAAATTTGAGGAAAACTTGATGAAACATGACGTGAACATAAATCTTTAGAAAATCTGGTGGAATCTCAAGTGAACATAGATCTGAAGAAATTTTAAGTGAATGTAAACCTTAATAAATTTTGAAGAAATACACGGTGAAAATAAACCATAAGAAATATGATCATATTTGAAGTGAATATAAGTGTTTAGAAAATGTGATGAAATTTTAAATGAATATAAGTCCTTAGAAAATTTGAGGAAAACATGATGAAACTTGTCGCAAACATAAATCTTAAGAAAATTTGTTGGAATATCAAGTGAACATAGATCTGAAGAAATTTCAAGTGAATGTAAATCTTAAGAAATTTTAAGAAATACTATGAAATATAAACCTATGAAATATGATGCTATTTAAAATGAATATAAGTCTAGAAATGTAATGAAATTTGAAATGAATATAATCTCTAGAAAATTTGTGGAAACCCGAGAAACATGACGTGAACATAAATCAAGAAAATCTGGAATCTCAAGAACATAGATCTAAAGAAATTGAAGTGAATAAACCTTAAGAACTTTGAAGAAATAAGGATAAACTCAAGAAATATTATGATATTCAGTGAATATAACTTTAGAAAATGATGAAATTTGAAATGAATACAAGTCTCTAATGAGGAAAACTCAGGAAACTTGACAAATATAATCTTAAGAAAATATGGTGGAATCTCAAGTGAACATAGATCTTCGGAAATTTGAAGTGAATATAAACCATAAGAAATTCTGAGGAAATACGAAGTGAACATAAACCTTTTTGAAATATGTTGATATTTGAAGTGAATATAAGCCTTTAGAAAACGAGGTGAAATTTGAAATCATTATATGTCGCTAGAAAATTTGAGGAAAACATGAAGAAACTTGACGTGAACATAAATCTTAAGAAAATCTGGTGGAATCTCAAGTGAACATAGATCTGAAGAAAGTTGAAGTGAATGTAAACCTTAAGAAATTTTTAAGAAATATGAAGTGAACATAAACCTTAAGAAATATGATGATACCTTAAGTGAATAGAAGTCTTTAAAAAATGTGATGAAATTTGAAATGAATATAAGTCTCTAGTAAATTTGAGGAAAACCTGATGAAACTTGACGTGAACATAAATCTTAAGATAATGTGGTGGAATCTCAAGTAAACATAGATCTGAATAAATTTGAAGTGAATGTAAATCTTAAGAAATTTTGATGAAATACGAAGTGACCATAAACCTTATGTAATATTATAATATTTGAAGTGAATATAAGTCTTTAGAAAATGTGATGAAATTTGAAATGAATATAAGTCTCTAGAAAATTTGAGGAAAACTTGATGAAACTTGACGTGAACATAAATCATAAAAAAATCTGGCGGAATCTCAAGTGAACATAGATCTGAAGAAATTTGAAGAGAATGTAAACCTTAAGAAATTTTGAAGAAATACGCAGTCAAAATAATCCTTCAAAAATAGGATGATATTCTAAGTGAATATAAGTGTTTAGAAAATGTGATGAAATTTTAAATGAATATAAGTCATTAGAAAATTTGAGGAAAACATGATGAAAATTGACATGAACATAAATCTTAAGAAAATCTGGTGGAATCTCAGGTGAACATAGATCTGAAGAAATTTGAAATGAATGTAAATCTTAAGAAATTTTGAAGAAATACGAAGTGAACATAAACCTTAAGAAATATGATGAGATTTGAAGTGAATATAAGTCTTTAGAAAATGTGATGAAATTTGAAATGAATATAAGTCTCTAGAACATTTAAGGAAGACCAGAGGAAACTTGACGTGTACATAAATCTCACGAAAATCTGGTGGAATCTCAAGTGAACATAGATCTGAAGAAATTTGAAGTGAATGTAAGCCTTAAGAAATTTTTATGAAATACGAAGTGAAGATAAACCTAAGAAATATGATTATATTTGAAGTGAATCTAAGTCTTTAGAAAATATGATGAAATTTGAAATGAATATAAGTCTCTAGAAAATTTGAGGAAAACCTTATGAAACTTGACGTGAACATAAATCTTAAGAAAATCTGGTGGAATCTCAAGTGAACATAGATCTGAAGAAATTTGAAGTGAATGTAAACCTTAAGAAATTTTTAAGAAATATGAAGTGAACATAAACCTTAAGAAATAAGATGATACTTTATGAAGTTCTTAAAAAATGTGATGAAATTTGAAATGAATATAAGTCTCTAGAAAATTTGAGGAAAACCTGATGAAACTTAACGTGAACATAAAATTTAAGAAAATATGGTGGAATCTCAAGTGAACAGATCCAAGAAATTTGAAGTGAATATAAACCATAAGAAATTTAGAAATAATGGGTGAACATAAACCTTTTGAAATATGATGATATTTGAAGTGAATATGTTCTTAGAAAACGATGATATTTAAATCAATATAAGTCGCTATAAAATTTGAGGAAAACTTGATGAAATTTGACGTGAACATAAATCTTAAGAAAATCTGGTGGAATCTCAAGTGAACATAGATCTGAAGAAAGTTGAAGTTTATGTAAACCTTAAGAAATTTTGAAGAATATACAATAAAATAAACCTTAAGAAATATGATGATATTCTAAGTGAATATAAGGGTTTAGAAAATGTGATGAAATTTTAAATGAATATAAGTCATTAAAAAATTTTAGGAAAACATGATGAAACTTGTCGTGAAAATAAATCTTAAGAAAATCTGGTAGAATCTCAAGTCAACCTAGATCTGAAGAAATATGAAGTGATGTAAACCTTAAGAAATTTTGAAGAAATACAAAGGGGATAAACCTTAAGAAATATGATGATATTTGAAATGAATATAACTCTTTAGAAAATGTGATGAAATTAGAAATGAATATAAGTCTCTAGAAAATTTAAGGAAAACCTGAGGAAACTTGACGTGAACATAAATCTTAAGAAAATATGGTGGAATCTAAGTGAACATAGATCCGAAGAAATTTGAAGTGAATATAAACCATAACAAATTCTGAGGAAATACGAAGTGAACATAAACCTTTTTGAAATATGAGGATATTTCATGTGAATATAAGTATTTAGAAAATGTGATGAAATTTGAAATGAATATAATCTCAAGAAAATTTGTGTAAAATGTAACACCCCATCTAAATACCCCGAATATATTAATTAAATTAATATCTAAACATCTTTAATCAGAGTTAACATGATATAATTAGGGATGTCATAATTAACAAATAGAATAAACCTTTCATTCAAATAAAGTGAGCTATGCTAATCGAGGATCACATCCAAATAAATTAATCAATCTAAGACCATGTCTGAATATCATCGAAGAAACCGAATAATTTCTATCAACATTATTCCCACTAAGTTTTTAAATAAATAATAGACTAAGTCTAATTCTCATCTAACGTTTCAAAGGTTACATCTAATCGTGAGTATGACACCTATTAATGCCGGACTAAACGAATATGAGTCGAGCCATCCTCACCGACTTTCAAACCGCTAACTTTAATCCCAAATGGTAAAGTAAGGTGAGATCATAATTAAGCATATTATGTTTCTCAATTAACAATATATTTCAAGCATATTAATCCACCCATTTCAACACAACCCAGATTCAATACACAAGTACAACCATATAATCATCATGCACAACAATCATCAATCTGAAGAATAACACCGAAGACATCCTAACATGTTACTATTCCACAAATATAATGCGTACTCAATGCATGCGGTACCGACTGTGACTAAGCTACCCAACACCGATCCATTCATCAACCGGACACACTCATCGATCGCCTGCATACCAATCGAAGTCAAGAATCCAGCCTAACCACCCATCCTCACCGCATCTACATTCAAGAATCCAAGTCAAATTCGCATAATGGAATTAACTTACCAAAACAATGCATATGACGCACATCATTAGTAGCAACATCAACAGCCTATGTATACATTCATTGAACATAATCGAATCCTCAATAATCAACATGATATATCAACTAATCATGCATACATCAACACAAAGATAACATGCAAACCAATCCACATGATATATCAACCAATCATGCATACATCAACACAAAAGTTATGACCACATCGTGACATCATAAACTCTCATCAACCACCACATGATATAATCAACCTATCATGAACATTCATCACAAAGCATAAAATATGCCAAACACTTACCCTTTAATTGTAAGCCTATCACCAGATATATCATAAACAACGATAACTAAGATCAATGAACATCAGTATATATAACACCAACAAACACATGATATAAATACAACTGAATACATCAATCATCATAAATGAATCAACCCCAAAACATGATTTTAACCATCATATACAATAACAACAGCATAACACGCTTACATTCCTCAAGATTAATACATCCATCAACAATGGTCTCGCTATTATACGCATCAACATGTCAACAAAAGTCACCTATCTCGAATTTGGTTTCATTTTCAAAATAATTTAGGTTTTGGATTTCAGTTCACAAAGAGTATTAATTTAGAAAGTAACGCCCAAAACGGGCGCCAAACGGATTACGGTTTGAAAGTTATGAATTTTCAAAGTTTGACATTTTTCGTAATTTAGTTGGAACCCGGTTCATTACGATGTGAACCAAGTTCAAAAGTCCCAAAATTCCTTGTTGAAAATGAGGGAACCCGTTCCGCTATACAGAACCGGTTCTACGGTGTTTTTCATGAATTAGCGGCAACCGGTTCTGACATCATAGGAACAAGTTCCACGTATTAAAAGCTATTTCGATTTTGATAAAGATTCATCCATTTCCATTCAAACTCAAACATACCCATACGAACTCCAACATGGGAAACACTAAACACATTATTTTTCATCATCATCTCTATACAACAACATATTTCCATCATATATTTCTTTATCTACTGACACTTTAATCACATTCCACACATTCGGACACAATCGACTCAATCGACACCAATCGACACCAATAGAGTATACATCCATGGAAACCTAGAATTTCCCAAACACAGATTCTCAACATAGAGATCTATAGAATCAACATCAAAACCTATAATAAGCATTAATCAAATAAATCACCCTACTCAGGGTCTTCAGATCTTAACGCTTCTAGGTTTTCCTTCCTTCCTCTCTCTCCAACTTAACGATAATAGCTTTCTTCCAAAACTCATTTTCTTTTCCTTTTATATCTCTTCAATAATCCTTTATTTACTCCAATAAAATAAAACAAATGGTAATTAGTAAGTGTAGTAATTTACCCTCACAATTTTAATTACACTTTCACACCTCCATCTCTTCTTTTCTTCAATTAATCCCAGAATTCAAAAATATAATTAATTCAAGTCCTTAATTAATTAAATAATTAAATTTTATTATTTAATCAATTAAATCAAAATAGTATAAACCCGAGAAACATGATGAACATAAATCTTAAGAAAATCGTACAAGGAACATAGATTCAGAAATTTAGGAAATCTTAAGAAAATTTGATGAAATAATGGGTGAACATAAACCTAAGAAATATGATATTTGAAGTGAATATAAGTCTTTAGAAATGTGATGAAATTTGAAATGTATATAAGTCTTCAAAATTTGAGGAAACTCATGTAACTTAACGGAACATAAATCTTAAGAAAACTGAATCTCAAGAACATAGATCCAAGAAATTAAGAATGTAAACCTTAAGAATTTTTGAAGAATACGCAACAAAAATAAACCTCAAGAAATATGACGATATTCTAAGGAATATAAGTGTTTAGAAATGTGATGAAATTTAATAAATATAAGTGATTAGAATATTTGAGGAAACCTCATGAAACTGACGTGAACATAAATCTTAAGAAAACTGTGGAATCTCAACAAACATATATCAAGAAATTTGAAGTGAATATAAACCATAAATATTCGAGGAAATACTTAAGGAATATAAACCTTTTGAAATATGATGATATTTGAAGTGAATATATGTTTAGAAAACGAGGTGAAATTTGAAATCAATATAAGTCGCTAGAAACTTTGAAGAAACCTCATGAAACTTGACGGAATATAAATTTAAGAAAATCTGAATCTCAAGTGAATATAGATCTGAAGAAATTTAGTGAATGTAAACCTAAGAATTTTTGAAGAAATTTGGTGAACATAAATCTAAGAAATATGATGATATTTGAAGTGAATGTAAGTTTAGAAAATGTGATGAAATTTGAAATGAATATAAGTCTTCTCAAAATTTGAGGAAACTTGATGAAACTGACATGAACATAAATCTTAAGAAAACCCGTGGAATCTCATGAACATAGATCCAAGAAATTTGAAGTATAAACCTAAGAAATATTGAAGAAATACTATGAACATAAACCTTAAGAAATATGATGATATTTGAAGTGAATATAAGTCTTTAGAAAATGTGATGAAATTTCAAATGAATATAATCAGAAAATTGAGGAAACATGAGGAAACTTGACGTGAACATAAATCTTAAGAAGATCCGTGGAATCTCAATCAACATAGATCCAAGAAATTTGGAATGAATAAATCTTAAGAAATTTTGAAGAAATACTAAGGAATAAACCTTAAGAAATATGATGATATTTGAAGGAATATAAGTCTTTAGAAATGTGATGAAATTTGAAATGAATATAAGTCTCTAGAACATTTAAGGAAGACCCGAGAAACTTGACGGTACATAAATCTTACGAAAACTGTGGAATCAAGTGAACATAGATCCGAAGAAATTTGAAGTGAATGTAAACCTTAAGAAATTTTTAAGAAATACGAAGTGAACATAAACATAAGAAATATGATTATATTTGAAGTGAATATAAGCCTTTAGAAAATATGATGAAATTTGAAATGAATATAAGTCTCTAGAAAATTTGAGGAAAACCTTATGAAACTTGACGTGAACATAAATCTTAAGAAAATCTTGTGGAATCTCAAGTGAATATAGATCTGAAGAAATTTGAACTTAATCCAGAAATTTTCTAGAAAGGATACGTCGAATCACGACTAGGTACAAGAACTAAATCCATCAAAACTTCACGTCGCACTACTGCGGTAATTCACTTACATCTTAATAAAAGGCTCTAAGAATCACCACAAGAAGCCTGCCACAAAATCTTGTTTCATCAAACCAAATTCACTCACAACTCAATAACTATGCACCACCTTGTGCAAACACATCGCCTACACCTATTAAGTCAAGACATATCTATCCCAACCAACACACCAAGCGATTACTATCAACAAGAGATTACATGATCAGCCCTCAATTTGCCAATAGACAAATTAAATCATGATGGTGACATAAACCATCCCTACCAACCAGCGAGCGCCTTCAAAACTTACGCTCAAGTTACTAAAGTGTAACATCGCCGAGGCTCCAACCCAAGCCCAAGCGCCACCAAGAAGTAAACTTTCCCCACTTGTTTCAAACTAACCGCAGACAAACAATTTGAAACAAACAAGCACCGACAAGAGCCTACATATGTCACAACATGATTAAACACACTAATAACTTGGTCGATGCATCGACCCGCTCGATACCACTAATGTAACACCTCAATTCTACCAAAGTTTAATATGTAAAAATCTAGTAATTTAAAATTTACAATTAACCATCGAAGGCTACACCAACAAATACCTCACTTAAAAACGGTTTAGAAGTAAATTTGTATATATTCTCGATTGAAAACATAAGGTGATTCATAAAATCAAACATCTTCTTTATTAAACTTCCTTAACCAAATATTTTCATAAAGTATGATTCTTTCTTACAAAAGGAAGCAACAAAAGAACAACAATAATGACAATATAAATATTTCCAGTGCTACGTAGATCGTGAGCGTATGCCGACACCGACTCAACAGCTGTGCCCATAAACTCCATCTTCATACTCGCATCGCTACCAATATATAGGTAACAAATAAACAAGTAAAGGGTGATACCCAAAACATATAATTAAAGGCATGATAAAATATATATATATATATATATATATATATATATATATAGTTTCGGAATTATAAAGGTATAGATTA
This sequence comes from Vicia sativa, assembly GCA_021764765.1. Taxonomy (NCBI): domain Eukaryota; kingdom Viridiplantae; phylum Streptophyta; class Magnoliopsida; order Fabales; family Fabaceae; genus Vicia; species Vicia sativa. The sequence goes on from CM038794.1 coordinate 199,135,721, forward strand.
ATAAGTGTAATTCCAACACGTAATCAAAACTCACTTACTTACTCGCCATTTAATGTGTATAATCTACACTATATCACCATAACTATCTGATAAAATGTCGCAAATAACACATAACCCTCCGCACCACGTAAATCGCTCACGAGCTAATACATCACTAATTAGCATGGTAGTCTTAAACAACAACATCAACCAATGACATTAAATAATGCTAGTAATATAAGCAACATAAACAAATCATCACAAATTACAACCTATCTTCATGGCATAAAGCCCATCTTCGGCATAAAGCCCATCTTCCTTTGGCATAAAGCCAATCATCACAACATCATCACAACATCATCACATCATATCATCGCAATTCAATATCATCCATCAATCAACAAAACCCAATGCCAAACAACTCAAACATAAACATAACCGACTCCATGAGACACGACTATGTTATATGTGGTACCCATCGCTGTCCGTAATTAGGACACTTACATAAAGTCGATTCGCCGCATAAAAGCCATCATCATTACAAAAGCCATCATCGCTGTTATAAAAGCCCCTTCGCTTACTAAATGTATGTGACCACAAAGCAACACAACAAAACAACATCATCGTCCAAGTTGGCATAGCCCACATCACCATAATTTACCCAAAACAAGATAAATATATCATCGTGATCATAATTGCATTATGCAAACATCACTAATAATTCATCAAAAGTCATGCTCACAACGAAGCTATTTATTAACAACCTCAATTTAATCATCAATATATCAACATGTATTCTTTAATAAATACAAAACTTACGCTATTAACACCGATCATTATCAATTAATTCACTAAATTCAAAACCAAAATAGTCAAAACGCCATAATCGTCATGAGTAATTCCTAATAATCGTATTAACATAATCGTCGACGCCGAATCGGATTGTTCATATGTGCCTTAAATCCACTAAAAACAATCCGGCTCAATTTATCAGAATTTATTTCGGTCAGTCGAAAACTCGCACTTAAAAACTAACTCACCACATTGCACACGCCGAACTTAGCTAGCATAATTTAATTTGAATTGAGCAACTGCTTCGCCACCGAATTTACCGAATCGTAAAAATCGTTATAACAATCAGTTCCAAAGAATGCGAAATCAAAAATTTTAATACAGACACATCAACACGGGCACTGTGGGATCAACAACGCCTGCGTGTTGAAAAGCCCAACACGCAAAATTGCCCAAGATAGTGCATCAACATCGGCACCAGGTGCATCAACACTCGTGGCCGATTGCTCGACTAACTAAATTGCTATTCAGTGGGAAACACGGTTTGTTAAATCAACACGGCCTGTATGATTTGCCCGCGGAAAACTCCATCTTTTGGGTTTTCATTCTTCACCATGGTTTTCCTTCCCATTTCAATACTTAATTTCATGTTAGCACCTAATATAACCCCAAACCATACTCTAAATCCAACTTTCTAGCCCAACAATCAACCAACAAAACCTAAAATCAATCTATCAATTTTTCTCCCAATTCAAACTATAAACCACCCAACATCTCATATCACTAATCTCATCATCCTATCATCAACACAACATATATACCCATTACAACATCAACATCAAAAACATATTTCTACCATCAATTGAGAAGTTCAACAACAACAACAAAACACCAAAACAAAGGCAAACTATAAACCCCATGAATCATACCAATTTTTCCTAAATCCACAACATATCTATCAAACCCTAACTATATGGAAAGGAAGATCAAACCTTACCTCTAGTTTGATGATCCATGATGATCTACAAAGCTCAACCTCAAGCTTCCTCTCTTGTTTCTTTGCTCTCCTTCTTCTTCTTCTTCTTCCAAACCCTTCTTCTCTAAGACCAAGTTTTGGTTTTATGTGAGGAAAGATGAAAGAAAAGAAGGAAATGGTTTTTATAATTACTAGCTTCCAAGTCTCATGTTTGGTTTTGGTAATTGAATGAAGGAAATGAGGAGATGGTTTATAAGATTTTACTAGTGCTTGGTGAAACCCAATCCTCAACAATTGCTCCCCACACCCCTAACTTACTAACTATATCTTCAATTCAATTAATTCAAATAATTTCGGGGAAATAAAATATCGGATCCGATCAGTAATACTGCCAAATATATTATCATATATATCATTAATATATTTAATCCGCTGCAAATAAACATCAATCGGTAATTCAAATGTTATAATATATTAAGAAAATATGCTATAAATAAACCTTAAGAAATATGATGATATTTGAAGTGAATATAAGTCTTTAGAAAATGTTATGAAATATGAAATGAATATAAGTCTCAAGAAAATTTAAGGAAAACCTGAGGAAACTTGACGTGAACATAAATCTTAAGAAAATATGGTGGAATCTCAAGTGAACATAGATCCGAAGAAATTTGAAGTGAATATAAACCATAAGAAATTCTGAGGAAATATGAATTTAACATAAACCTTTTTGAAATATGACGATATTTGAAGTTAATATGTTTTAGAAAACTAGGTGAAATTTGAAATCAATATGTCGTTAGTTTGAGGAAAACTGATGAAACTTGACGGAACATAAATCTTAAGAAAATCTGGAATCCCAAGTGAACATAGATCCAAGAAATTTGGTGAATGTAAACCTTAAGAAATTTTTAAGAAATACGAAGTGAACATAAACCTTAAGAAATATGATGACACTTTAAGTGAATAGAAGTCTTTAAAAATTGATGAAATTTGAAATGAATATAAGTCTCTAGAAAATTTGAGAAAACTCGATGAAACTTGACGCCAACATAAATCTTAAGAAAATGTGGTGGAATCTCAAGTAAACATAGATCCCAAGAAATTTGAAGTGAATGTAAACCAGAAATTGATGAAATAATGGTTAATAAACCTTTTGAAATATGATGATATTTGAAGTTAATATAAGTCTTTAGAAAATGTGAGAAATTTAAATCAATATAAGTCGCTAGAAAATTTGAGGAAACTTGATGACACTTGACGTGAATATAAATTTTAAGAAAACTGTGGAATCTCAAGTGAACATAGATCTAAAGAAAGTTGAAGGAATATAAACTTAAGAAATTTTGAAGAAATATGCAACAAAATAATCCTTAAGAAATATGATGATATTCTAAGTAATATATGTTTAGAATGTGATGAAATTTAAATGAATATAATTCTTAGAAAATTTGAGGAAAACATGATGAAACTTGACGTGAACATAAATCAAGAAAACTGTGGAATCTCAAATGAACATAGATCCAAGAAATTTGAAGTGAATATAAATCTTAAGAAATTTTGAAGAAAATAAGGAAGATAAACTCAAGAAATATGATGATATTTGAAGTGAATATAAGTCTTAGAAAATGTGATGAATTGAATGAATATAAGTATCTAAAAAATTTGAGGAAACCTATGAAACTTGACGTGAACATAAATTAAGAAAATCTGTGGAATCTCAAGTGAACATAGATCCAAGAAATTTGAAGTGAATATAAACCATAAAAAATTCGAGAAATACAAGTGAAATATAAACTTTTTGAAATATGATGATATTTGAAGTAAATATAATTTTAGAAATGAGGAAATTGAAATCATTGAAGTCTCTAGAAAATTTGAGGAATATCAGAAATAGAATCTTAGTTTTTAAGAAATAGAAGAATATAAACCTAAGAAATAAGATGATACTTAAGTGAATAAGTCTTTAAAAATGTGATGAAATTTGAAATGAATATAAGTCTCTAGAAAATTTGAGGAAAACCTGATGAAACTTAACGAACATAAATCTAAGAAAATATGGGAATCTCAAGGAACATAGATCCTAAGAAATTTGAAGTGAAATAAACCATAAGAAATTCGAAGAAATACGGTGAACATAAACCTTTTGAAATATGATGATATTGAAGGAATATGTTTTAGAAATGGGTGATATTTTAAATCAATATAAGCTATAAATTTGAGGAAAACTTGATGAAACTTGACGTGAATATAAATCTTAAGAAAATCATGGAATCTCAAGGAACATAGATCCAAGAAAGTTGAAGTTATGTAAACCTTAAGAAATTTTGAAGAAATACATACCAAAATAAACCTTAAGAAATATGATGATATACTAGTGAATATATGGTTTAGAAAATGTGATGAAATTTTAAATGAATATAAATAGAAAATTTTAGGAAAAAGATGAAACTGTCGTGAACATAAATCTAAGAAAATCAGGAATATCAATGAACATAGATCCAAGAAATTTGAAGTGAATATAAAACTTAAAAATTTTGAAGAAACGCTAAGGAACATAAACTTAAAAAATTTGATGATATTCAAGTGAATATAAGTCTTAGACAATGTGATGAAATAAAATGAATATAATCTCTAGAAAATTTTGGAAAACCCGAGAAACATGACGTGAACATAAATCTAAGAAAATCTGGAATCTCAAGTCAACGATCCGAAATTATGAAGTGAATGTAAACCTTAAGAAATTTTGAAGAAATACAAAGGATAAACCTAAGAATATGATGATATTTGAAGTGAATATAACTTTAGAAAATGATGAAATTAGAAATGAATATAAGTCTTTAGAAAATTTAAGGAAAACCTGAGGAAACTTGACGTGAACATAAATCTTAAGAAAATATGGTGGAATCTCAAGTGATCATAGATCTGAAGAAATTTGAAGTGAATATAAACCATAAGAAATTCTGAGGAAATACGAAGTGAACATAAACCTTTTTGAAATATGAAGATATTTGATGTGAATATAAGTATTTAAAAAATGTGATGAAATTTGAAATGAATATAATCTCTAGAAAATTTGTAAAAACCTCGATGAAACATGATGAACATAAATCTTAAGAAAATCGGAATCTCGTGAACATAGATCTCAAGAAATTTGAAGTGAATGTAAATCTTAAGAAAATTTGATGAAATACGAAGTGAACATAAGCCTTAAGAAATATTATGATATTTGAAGTGAATATAAGTCTTTAGAAAATGTGATGAAATTTGAAATGTATATAAGTCTCTAAAATTTGAGGAAAACTCATGAAACTCACGTGAATATAAATCTTAAGAAAATCAGAATCTCAAGTGAACATAGATTCAAGAAATTTGAAGTGAATAAACCTAAGAAATTTTGAAGAAATACTACCAAAATAAACCTCTAAGAAATATGATGATATTCTATGAATATAGTGTTTAGAAAATGATGAAATTTAAATAAATATAAGTGATTAGAAAATTGAGGAAACTCGATGAAACTTGACGGAACATAAATCTTAAGAAAATCTCGTGAATCAAGTGAACATATATCCAAGAAATGAAGTGAATATAAACCATAAAAATTCCGAAGAAATACGGTAACATAAACCTTTTGAAATATGATGATATTTGGTGAATATATGCCTTTAGAAAATGAGGTGAAATTTGAAATCAATATAAGTCTCTGAAGATTTGATGTCTATGATCTCGAATAAGAATCACCGAGATCTCAAGGAAACAATATTAGTGTTCATTAGAACAAAGGAAATGTCACTATTTGGAGTGAAAGAAATGGGTTCTTCAATAAATATAATGAAATTTGGAGCTCGAGTAGCAAATTATGATGATACATGTAGAAGAGCTCAAAAATGGTAGTAGTTAAGGTTTATAGTTGAAAATCGAAGGTAGTCTGGATATGAAATCTAAAACGGAACGGATAAATGGAAGTTCGAATGCTACCGAAAACGGTTCAAGACGTGAGGCTGAGGTGAACATTCTATGTCCGAAACGCGGCAAAATCTCACAAGTCGGACCGCTTAATGGTCAAATAGTATAAATAGAAGTCTCAGTGTTAGACCCTCGAAGTTAATATCTATTGTACTAAAAATTCAAGAATATCTAAAATACTCATGGCTAGAAACGATGCCGAATGATGTACGATGATTGTACTAAACTTTTATTCAATAATGCATCTTTAACTTTCCAACATTTTATCTTGCATCAATGTCATTTAAATCTTTTATATTCAAAGTCATTTAACTTTTCTTTTGTATTTAACGTTTTTTCATTTCAAACTTTACTTTTCAAACTGATATTGCTAATATTCTTATTTACCGTAAAGCTTTTGAATATTACCTACCTTTAAATTTTGTCTTTTACACTTCAAGTTTATTTTGAAAGTCTTTAATTCAAGAAACTTTAAGCATTCCTCAAGATTTATACTTTCAGAATTCAAGTCTTTATGTCTTATTTGTTTAAATTAGTTTTATATTGCTTACTTGATTACGCTAAGCTTTATTGAACATCATAATCAAACACTTGAAACATATATAAAACATTTAAAACAAGCCTGAACATGAACCATCATTTTAAGTTTACTAATTAATACCCCATAGGATCAATTTAGTCGATCCCGCAATACTAAAGGGATTAAACAACAATCATAACGCTTTGTTTGATAAGTTTGAGGAATAGCGATGAGATGAATCAAATGAATATAAGCTAGAAAATTTGAAGAAAACTTGATGAAACTTGACGTGGGAACATAATCTTAAGAAAACTGTGAATCTCAAGAATATAGATCAAGAATGGTGAATATAAACCTTTGAAGAAATTCGGTGAACATAAACCTAAGAAATATGATGATATTTGAAGTGAATAAGTCTTTAGAAAATGTGATGAAATTTGAAATGAATATAAGTCTCTAAAAATTGAGGAAAACTTGATGAAACTTGACATGAACATAAATCTAAGAAAACCTGGAATCTCAAGGAACATAGATCAAGAAATTTGAATTGAATATAAACCTAAGAAATTTTAAGAAATATAAAAGGGATAAACCTTAAGAAATATGATGATATTTAAGTGAATATAAGTCTTTAGAAAATGTGATGAAAATTGAAATGAATATAAGTTTCTAGAAAATTTGGAAAACCGATGAAACTTGACGAACGAAATCTTAAGAAACATGGAATCTCATGATCATAGATCCAAGAAATTTGAAGTGAAAATTAACCTTAAGAAAATTTAAGAAATACAAGGAATATAAACTTAAGAAACATGATGATATTTAAAGAATATAAGTCTTAGAAAATGTGATGAAATTTGAAATGAATATAAGTCTCTAGAAAATTTGAGGAAAACCCGATGAAACATGACGAACATAAATCTTAAGAAAATTTGGTGAATCTCATGATCATAGATTTAAAGAAATGAAGTGAATGTAAACCTTAAGAAATTTTGAAGAAATAATGAAGTGAACATAAACCTTAAGAAATATGATCATTTGAAGTGAATATAAGTTTAAAATGTGATGAAATTTGAAATGAATATAACTCTCAGAAAATTTGAGGAAAACATGATGAAACTGATGAACATAAATCTTAAGAAAATCTGTGGAATTTCAATGAAACATAGATCTCAAGAAATTTGAATTGAATATTTAATATAAACCTTAAGAATTTTTGAAGAAATTAAGTGAAGATAAACCTTAAGAAATATGATGATATTTGAAGTGAATATAAGTCTTTAGAAAACTGATGAAATTTGAAATGAATATGTCTCTAGAAAATTTGAGGAAAACTCGATGAAACTTATTTGAACATAAATCTTAAGAAAACTGTGGAATCTCAAGTGAACATAGATCCAAGAAATTGAAGTGAATGTAACCCTTAAGAAGAAATACGAAGTGAAAATAAACCTTAAGAAATATGATGATATTCTATGAATATAAGTGTTTAGAAAATGTGATGAAATTTGAAATGAATATAAGTCTTAGAAAATTTGAGGAAAACATCATGAAACTTGACGTGAACATAAATCTTAAGAAAATTTGGTGGAATCTCATGAACATAGATCCAAGAAATTTGAAGTGAATGAAAATAAGAATTTTAAGAAATACCAAGTGAATATAAACCTTAAGAAATATGATGATATTTGAAATGAATATAAGTCTTTAAAATGTGATGAAATTTGAAATGAATATAAGTCTCTAGAAAATTTGAGGAAAACCGATGAAACTTGACGGAACATAAATCTTAAGAAAATCTAGGAATCTCAAGTGAACATAGATCCAAGAAATTTGAAGTGAATATAAACTTAAGAAATTTTGAAGAAATACGGTGAACATAAACCAAGAAATATGATGATATTTGAAGTGAATATAAGTCTTCTAAAATGTGATGAAATTTGAAATGAATATAAGTCTCTAGAAAATTTGAGGAAAACCTAAGAAAACACGTGAAAATAAATTAAGAAAACTGTGGAATCAAGTGAACATAGATCCAAGAAATTTGAAGTGAATATAAACCTTAAGAAATTTTGAAGAAATAATGGTGAACATAAAACCAAGAAATATGATATTTGAAGTGAATATAAGTCTTAGAAAATGTGATGAAATTTGAAATGAATATAAGTCTCTAGAAAATTTGAGGAAACTCGATGAAACTTGACGTGAATATAAATCTTAAGAAAACTGTGGAATCAAGTGAATATAGATCAAGAAATTAAGTGAATATAAACCTTTAAAATTTTGAAGAAATATGAAGTGAACATAAACCTAAGAAATTTGATGATATTTGAAGTGAATATAAGTCTTAGAAATGTGATGAAATTTGAAATGAATATAAGTCTCAAGAAAATTTGAGGAAAACCTAATGAAACTTGACGTGAACATAAATCTTAAGAAAATGGTGGAATCTCAAGTGAACATAGATCTCAAGAAATGAAGTGAATATAAACCTTAAGAAATTTTGAAGAAATAGCATGAATATAAACCTTAAGAAATATTATGATATTGATGAATATAAGTCTTTATAAAATGTGATGAAATTTGAAATGAATATAAGTCTCTAGAAATTTGATAAATCTTGATGAAACTTGTAAACGAATCTTAAGAAACTGTGGAATCTCAAGTGAACATAGATCCAAGAAATTTGAAGTGAATATAAACCTAAGAAATTTTGAAGAAATACGTGAAAATAAACCTTTTGAAATATGATATGAAATGAATATAAGTCTTTAGAAAATGTGATGAAATTTGAAATGAATATAAGTTCTTAGAAAATTTGAGGAAAACTTGATGAAACTTGACGTGAATATAAATCTTAAGAAAATCGTGGAATCTCAAGTGAACATAGATTTAAAGAAATTGAAGTGAATATAACCTTAAGAAATTTTGAAGAAATACAATGAACATAAACCTTAAGAAATATGATGATATTTGAGTGAATATAAGTCTTTAGAAAATGATGAAATTTGAAATGAATATAAGTCTCTAGAAATTTTAGAAAAACTGAGGAACTGACGAACATAAATCTTAAGAAAACTGTGGAATTTCAAGTGAACATAGATCCAAGAATTTAATTGAATATTGAATATAAACCTAAGAATTTTTGATGAAATTCATGAAGATAAATCTAAGAAATATATGATATTTGAAGTGAATATAAGTCTTTAGAAAATGTATGAAATTTGAAATGAATATAAGTCTCTAGAAAATTTGAGGAACACCGATGAAACTTTATTTGACAAAAATCTTAAGAAAAACTGGTGGAATCTCAAGGAACATAGATCCAAGAAATTTGAAGTGAATAAACCTAAGAAGCTGAAGAAATGAGAAATAAACCTTAAGAAATATGATGATATTCTAAGTGAATATAAGTGTTTGAAAATGTGATGAAATTTGAAATGGATATAAGTCTTAGAAAATTTGAGGAAAACATCATGAAACTTGACGTGAACATAAATCTTAAGAAAATTTGGGGAATCTCAAGTGAAGATAGATTCAAGAAATTTGAATTGAATATAAACCTTAAGAAATTTGAAGAAATAGAAGGGGATAAACCTAAGAAATATGATGATATTTGAAGTGAATATAAGTCTTAGAAAATGATGAAAATTGAAATGAATATAAGTTTCTAGAAATTTGAAGAAAACCTCGATGAAACTGACGTGAACATAAATCTAAGAAAACATGGTGGAATCTCAAGTATCATAGATCCAAGAAATTGAAGTGAATGTTAACCTTAAGAAATTTTGAAGAAATACGTATGAACATAAACCTAAGATACATGATGATATTTGAAGTGAATATAAGTCTTAAAATGATGAAATTTGAAATATAAGTCTCTAGAAAATTTGAGGAAAACCGATGAAACTTGACGTGAACATAAATCTTAAGAAAATTTGTGGAATCTCAAGTGACATAGACCAAGAAATTGAAGTGAATATTAACCTTAAGAAATTTTGAAGAAATAATAAGTGAACATAAACCTTAAGAAATATGATGATATTTGAGTGAATATAAGTCTTTAGAAATGTGATGAAATTTGAAATGAATATAACTCTAGAAAATTTGAGGAAAACTGATGAAACTTGACGTGAACATAAATCTTAAGAAAACTGTGGAATTTCAAGTGAACATAGATTCAAGAAATTTGAATTGAATATTTAATATAAACCTAAGAATTTTTAAGAAATTCAAGGAAGATAAACCTTAAGAAATATGGTGATATTTGAAGTGAATATAAGTCTTAGAAAATTGATGAAATTGAAATGAATATAAGTCTCCGAAAATTTGAGGAAAACCCGATGAAACTTTATTTGACCAAAATCTTAAGAAAATCCGTGAATCTCAAGTATAGATCTCAAGAAATTTGAAGGAATATAACCTTAAGAAGTTTTGAAGAAATACGCAAGGAAAATAAACCAAGAAATATGATGATATTCTAAGTGAAATAAAAGTTAGAAAATGTGATGAAATTTTAAAATGATATGTTCTAGAAAATTTGAGGAAAACATCATGAAACTTGACGTGAACATAAATCTTAAGAAATTTGGTGGAATCTCGTGAACATAGATCAAGAAATTTGAAGTGAATAAAATCTTAAGAAATTTTAAGAAATAATAAGTGAATATAAACCTAAGAAATATGATGATATTTGAAATGAATATAAGTCTTTAGAAAATGTGATGAAATTTGAAATGAATATAAGTCTCTAAAAATTTGAGGAAAACCCGATGAAACTTGACGAAATATAAATCAAGAAACTAGTGGAATCTCAAGTGAATAGATCCAAGAAATTTGAAGTGAATATAAACCTTAAGAAATTTTGAAAAATAATAAGTGAATATAAACCTTAAGAAATATGATGATATTTGAAGTGAATATAATTTTAAAATGTGATGAAATTTGAAATGAATATAAGTCTCTAGAAAATTTAAGAAACCTCGAGAAACTTCATACGGAACATAAATCTTAAGAAAACTGTGGAATCTCAAGTGAACATAGATCTCAAGAAATTTCAAGTGAATATAAACTTAAGAAATTTTGAAGAAATAATAAGTGAACATAAACCTAAGAAATATGATGATATTTGAAGTGAATATAAGTCTTTAGAAATGTGATGAAATTTGAAATGAATATAAGTCTCTAGAAAATTTGAGGAAAACCTCATGAAACTTGACGAATATAAATCTTAAGAAAAACTGTGTAATCTCAAGTGAATATAGATCTCAAGAAATTTGAAGTGAATATAAACCTTTAGAAATTTTGAAGAAATATGAAGTGAATATAAACCTTAAGAAATTGATGATATTTGAAGTGAATATAAGTCTTAGAAATGTGATGAAATTTGAAATGAATATAAGTCTCAAGAAAATTTGAGGAAAACCTAATGAAACATGACGAACATAAATCTAAGAAAATGTGGTGGAATCAAGTGAATATAGATTCAAGAAATTGTAATAATATAAACCCCATCTAGATACCCGAATATATTAATTAAATTAATAATATCTAAATGATTCTTTAACCGAGTTAACACGGTATAACACGATGTCAAATTAATAATTAAAATAACTTCATCAAACAAGAGCTATGCTACATCGAGATCATCATCCAACATTCAATAATTGTAAAACCATGTCTTATAACAACTGGAAATCTAAAATGAAAATTATTAAGACATCAAGGTCATCAAAGAATCCAACCATCATAATTAAACAAAGAATGATCTTTAACTAATATAGCTCCTCAAATGTTATAAATCTAAATGTAGCATGACATCGATAACGGACTAAAAAGATAAGTCGAGCCATCCTCAATCACCTCAAATCGCTAATTAATCCAAATGGTAAAGTAAGGGTGAGGAACCTCAATTAAAGCACATTATACATCTTCAATCAATAATATATCACAAGCATATCATTTCACCCATTTAATATAAATCGTATCTTCAATAACAATAAATCCTATATTCATCATGCTTAACTATATGTACCAACGAAGAGTAACACTGGAAGACATCCTAAATGATACCACTTCATACAAATATAATGCACTAATGACGTTGACCGACTCGCGACTAAGTCACCCAACATCGATCCATCATCAACCGGACATGACCATCGATTCGTCTTAACTAATTTTACACGAACCCAAATTTAACCACTCATCCTCACCTGCATCGGTTATCGGAAATCCGCCAAAATTCCGTGACAATGGGAATTAGCTTCACCAACAATGCATATGCACGCACATCAATAGCATGCAACATTAATCGCCTATAATATATCAACTCAACATAATCAACTAATTAAAAATCAATATTAAGATACATCAACAATCATGCATACATCTAACATCGTGATAAACATGCAAAATAATCAATCAAGTATACCCAAACCAACTATGCATAGATCAAACAACAGTATAGTCTAGTTATTTCACCCACATTACTAATGTGATCCTCATCACTAAGTACATCACCTATACATACATCGCATTATGTGTTAGCTAATAATCATCATCTTTAGAAATTATACCCTTTCCTAAAATATTTAAGTTTAAAATATTTTCATTTTATAAGGTAGAGCATTAATTTGAAAAATAACGCCCAAACGCGCTAAAACGGACGATTATTTGAAAGTTATGAATTCTTAAAGTTTTGAAAATTGAAAATGTATCGAACCCGGTTCCTACCTGAACCGGAATCCTGCCTAAAATTTGAAAAATTTACCGGGATGAATGGGAACCGGTTCACTATATACAGGAACCGGTTCCTACGCAGAAAAAATCTTAAGAACTTTGAAAGATCCTTCCATTTTCATTAAACCCATTTTACCCATACGAACTCCAATGTGGGAAACACTAAAATACATCATTTGGCATCATCTATCTTATCAACAACATATTTCATCATCTATTTTCACTCCATCGAATACCTTAAATCATATTTCATACACATTCCACTCAACTGACACCCTCCGACACTCTTAGGAACACATTCTGGAACCTAGAATTTCACAAACACAATTTTAACATATGATTCATAGAATCAACATCAAAAACCTATAATAAGTATTAATCAAATAAATCACCTCTACCTCAGGGTTCTTCTTCTAACGCTTCTAGGTTTTCTTCTTTCTCCTCTTCTCACTTTTATGTAGTCTTGTTTTTCCAAATGAATCTATTTCGCTCTTTTCCTTATTTTATTCTTTATTCCTCTTATTCCTTTTTTAACTGTTAAATAAAATAAATATTAATCCTTCTCTCCAATTATCCATCATTATACCATAATCCAATAAACTAAATAAATTATGACCTCAATTAATTTAATAATTAAAAATCATAAGTATTTAATTATTGCATTATTTTAAAAGTCACAAATGTAAACCTTAAGAAATTTTGATGAAATAGGATGAATATAAACCTAAGAAATATTATGATATTTGAAGTGAATATAAGTCTTTATAAAATGTGATGAAATTTTAAATGAATATAAGTCTCTAGAAAATTGAGGAAAACTTGATGAAATTTGTGTGAACATAAATCTTAAGAAACTGTGGAATTTAGTGAACATAGATCCTAAGAAATTGAAGTGAATATAAACCTTAAGAAATTTTGAAGAAATACGAAGTGAAAATAAACCTTTGAAATATGATGATATTTGAAGTGAATATAAGTCTTAGAAAATGATGAAATTTGAAATGAATATAAGTTCTAGAAAATTTGAGGAAAACTTGATGAAACTTGACGGAACATAAATCTTAAGAAAACTGTGGAATTCTAGTGAACATAGATTTAAAGAAATTTGAAGTGAATATAAACCTAAGAAATTTTGAAGAAATAGGAAGGAACATAAACCTTAAGAAATATGATGATATTTGAAGTGAATATAAGTCTAGAAAATGTGATGAAATTTGAAATGAATATAAGTCTCTAGAAAATTTTAGAAAAATCCGAGAAACTTGACGTGAACATAAATCTTAAGAAAATGTGGAATTTCAAGTGAACATAGATCCAAGAAATTTGAATTGAATATGAATATAAACCAAGAATTTTGATGAATTCAAGTGAAGATAAACCTAAGAAATATGATGATATTTGAAGTGAATATAACTTTAGAAAATGTGATGAAATTTGAAATGAATATAAGTCTCAGAAAATTTGAGGAAAACCATGAAACTTAATTGAACAAAATCTTAAGAAAATCATGGAATCTCATGAACATAGATCCAAGAAATTTGAAGGAATATAAACCTTAAGAAGTTTCAAGAAATACGAAGTGAAAATAAACCTTAAGAAATATGATGATATTTGAAGTGAATATAAGTCTTTAGAAATGTGATGAAATTTTAAATGAATATAAGTCTTAGAAAATTTGAGGAAAAACATCATAAACTTGACGTGAATATAAATCTTAAGAAAATTTGGGGAATCAAGTGAATATAGATCCAAGAAATTTGAAGTGAATATAAAATTAAGAAATTTTAAGAAATACAAGTGAATATAAACCTTAAGAAATATGATGATATTTGAAGTGAATATAAGTCTTTAGAAAATGTGATGAAATTTGAAATGAATATAAGTCTCTAAAATTTGAGGAAAACCTGATGAAACTTGACGTGAACATAAATCTTAAGACTAGGAATCTCATGAATATAGATCCAAGAAATTGAAGTGAATAAACTTAAGAAATTTTGAAGAAATAATAAGTGAATATAACCTTAAGAAATATGATGATATTTGAAGTGAATATAAGTCTTAGAAAATGTGATGAAATTTGAAATGAATATAAGTCTCTAGAAAATTTGAGGAAACTCGAAAACTTGACGTGAATATAAATCTTAAGAAAACTGGTGGAATCTCAAGTGAACATAGATCCAAGAAATTTGAAGTGAATATAAACCTAAGAAATTTTGAAGAAATACTATGAATATAAACCTAAGAAATATGATGATATTTGAAGTGAATATAAGTCTTTAAAATGTGATGAAATTTGAAATGAATATAAGTCTCTAGAAAATTTGAGGAAAACTGATGAAACTTGACGGAACATAAATCTTAAGAAAAACTGTGGAATCTCAAGTGAATATAGATCAAGAAATTGAAGTGAATATAAACCTTAAGAAATTTTGAAGAAATATGAAGTGTATAAACCTTAAGAAATTGATGATATTTGAAGTGAATATAAGTTTAGAAATGTGATGAAATTTGAAATGAATATAAGTCTCAAGAAAATTTGAGGAAAACCTAATGAAACTTGACGTGAAATATAAATCTTAAGAAAATATGGTGAATCTTAAGTGAACATAGATCAAGAAATTTGAAGTGAATATAAACCTTAAGAAATTTTGAAGAAATAGATGAACATAAACCTTAAGAAATATTAATGATATTTGAAGTGAATATAAGTCTTAGAAAATGTGATGAAATTTGAAATGAATATAAGTCCTAGAAAATTTGAGGAAAACTGATGAAACTTGCGTGAACAAATCTTAAGAAACTGTGGAATCTCAAGTGAATATAGATCCAAGAAATTTGAAGTGAATAAACTTAAGAAATTTGAAGAATACGAAGTGAAAATAAACCTTTTGAAATATGATGATATTTGAAATGAATATAAGTCTTTAGAAAATGTGATGAAATTTGAAATCAATATAAGTTGTTAGAAAATTTGAGGAAAACTTATGAAACTTGACGTGAACATAAATCTTAAGAAAACTGTGGAATCTCAAGAACATAGATTTAAAGAAATTGAAGTGAATGTTAACCTTAAGAAATTTTGAAGAAATAATGAAGTGAATATAAACCTTAAGAAATATGATATATTTATGAATATAAGTCTTTAGAAATGTGATGAAATTTGAAATGAATATAAGTCTCTAGAAAATTTTAGAAAATCCGAGGAACTTGACGTGAACATAAATCTTAAGAAAATCATGGAATTTCAAGTGAACATAGATCTCAAGAAATTTGAATTGAATATTGAATATAAAACTTAAGAATTTTTAAGAAATTCAAGTGAACATAAACCTTAAGAAATATGATGATATTTGAAGTGAATATAGGACTTAGAAAATGATGAAATTTGAAATGAATATAAGTTCTCTGAAAATTTGAGGAACACTGATGAAACTTATTTGAACAAAAATCTTAAGAAAATCTGGTGGAATCTCAAGTGAACATAGATCAAGAAATTTGAAGTGAATATAAACCTAAGAAATTTTGAAGAAATACGAGGAAAATAAACGAAATATGATGATATTTGAAGTGAAAAGTAGGTTTAGAAAATGTGATGAAATTTTAAATGAATATAAGTCTTAGAAAATTGAGGAAAACATCATGAAACTTGACGGAACATAAATCTTAAGAAAATTTGGGGAATCTCATGAACATAGATCCAAGAAATTGAAGTGAATAAAAATCTTAAGAAATTTTGAAGAAATAATAAGTGAATATAAACCTTAAGAATATGATGATATTTGAAATGAATATAAGTCTTAGAAAAGGTGATGAAATTTGAAATGAATATAAGTCTCTAAAAATTTGAGGAAAACTCCGATGAAACTGACGGAAATACAAAATCTTAAGAAACTAGTGGAATCTCAAGTGAACATAGATCCAAGAAATTTAAGTGAATATAAACCTTAAGAAATTTTGAAGAAATATGAATATAAACCTTAAGAAATATGATGATATTTGAAGTGAATATAAGTCTTTAGAAATGTGATGAAATTTGAAATGAATATAAGTCTCTAGAAATTTGAGGAAAACTCGATGAAACTTGACGTGAACATAAATCTTGAAAACTGTGGAATCTCAGTGAACATAGATCCAAGAAATTGAAGTGAATAAACCTAAGAAATTTCAGAAAATAAGTGAACATAAACCTAAGAAATATGATGATATTTGAAGTGAATATAAGTCTTTAGAAAATGTGATGAAATTTGAAATGAATATAAGTCTCTAGAAAATTTGAGGAAAACTCGATGAAACTTGACGTGAAATATAAATCTTAAGAAAACTGTGGAATCTCAAGTGAACATAGATCCAAGAAATTTGAAGTGAATATAAACCTTAGAAATTTTGAAGAAATATAAGTGAACATAAACCTTAAGAAATTTGATGATATGAAGTGAATATAAGTCTTTAGAAAATGTGATTAAATTTGAAATGAATATAAGTCTCTAGAAAATTTGAGGAAAACTTAATGAAACTTGACGTGAACATAAATCTTAAGAAAATGTGGTGGAATTCAAGTGAACATAGATCTCAAGAAATTTGAAGTGAATATAAACCTTAAGAAATTTTGAAGAAATAGAAGTGAACAAACCTTAAGAAATATTATGATATTTGAAGTGAATATAAGTCTTTAGAAAATGTGATGATTTTAAATGAATATAAGTCTAGAAAATTTGAGGAAAACTTGATGAAATTTGACGTGAACAAATCTTAAGAAACTGTGGAATCTCAAGTGAACATAGATCCAAGAAATTTGAAGGAATGTAAACCTTAAGAAATTTTGAAGAAATACGAAGTGAAAATAAACCTTTGAAATATGATGATATTTGAAGTGAATATAAGTTTTAGAAAATGATGAAATTTGAAATCAATAAGTTCTAGAAAATTTGAGGAAAACTTGATGAAACTTGACGGGAACATAAATCTTAAGAAAATCAGAATCTCAAGTGAACATAGATTTAAAGAAATTTGAAGTGAATGTTAACTTAAGAAATTTTGAAGAAATACTAAGTGAATATAAACTTAAGAAATATGATGATATTTGAAGTGAATATAAGTCTTTAGAAATGTGATGAAATTTGAAATGAATATAAGTCTCTAGAAAATTGAGAAAAATCTGATGAAACTTGACGTGAACATAAATCTTATGAAAACTGTGGAATTTCAAGTGAACATAGATCCAAGAAATTTGAATTGAATATTGAATATAAACCTTAAGAATTTTTTGAAGAAATCAAGTGAACATAAACCTTAAGAAATATGATATATTTGAAGTGAATATAATCTTAGAAAATGTGATGAAATTGAAATGAATATAAGTCTCGAAAATTTGAGGAAACCATGAAACTTGATTTGAACAAAATCTTAAGAAAATCAGGAATCTCAAGGAATATAGATCCTAAGAAATTTGAAGTGAATATAAACCAAGAAGTTTTGAAGAAATACGAAGTGAAATAAACCTTAAGAAATATGATGATATTTGAAGGAATATAAGTGTTTAGAAAATGTGATGAAATTTTAATGAATATAAGTCATTAGAAAATTTGAGGAAAACATCAAAACTTGACGTGAACATAAATCTTAAGAAAATTATGGAATCTCATGAACATAGATCCAAGAAATTTAGTGAATAAACTTAAGAAATTTGAAGAAATGGAACAAAACCTTAAGAAATATGATTATATTTGAAGTGATATAAGTTTAGAAAATTTGATGAAATTTGAAATGAATATAAGTCTCTAGAAAATTTGAGGAAAACCCGATGAAACATCACGAACATAAATCTTAAGAAAACTGTGGAATCTCAAGTGAATATAGATCCAAGAAATTTGAAGTGAATATAAACCTTAAGAAATTTTGAAGAAATATTAATGAACATAAACCTTAAGAAATTTGATGATATTTGAAGTGAATATAAGTCTTAGAAAATGTGATGAAATTTGAAATGAATATAAGTCTCAAGAAAATTTGAGGAAAACCTAATGAAACTTGACGAACATAAATCTTAAGAAAATGTGGTGGAATCTCAAGAACATAGATCCAAGAAATTTAAGTGAATATAAACCTAAGAAATTTTGAAGAAATACGTATGAAAATAAACCTTAAGAAATATGATGATATTCTAAGAATATAAGTGTTTAGAAAATGTGATGAAATTTAAATGAATATAAGTCTTTTAAAATTTGAGGAAAACCTGATGAAACTTGACGTGAACATAAATCTTAAGAAAATCGTGGAATCTCGTGAACATATATCAAGAAATTGAAGTGAATATAAACCTTAAAAAATTTTTAAGAAATAATAAGTGAACATAAATCTTAAGAAATATGATGATATTTGAAGTGAATATGTTTTAGAAAATGAGATGAAATTTGAAATGAATATAAGTCTCTAGAAAATTTTAAGAAAAACCATGAAACTTGACGTGAACATAAATCTTAAGAAAATGTGGAATCTCATGAATATAGATCCAAGAAATTTGAAGTGAATAAACTTAAGAATTTTAAAGAAATCAAGTGAACATAAATCTTAAGAAATATATGATATTTGAAGTGAATATAAGTCTTAGAAATGTGATGAAATTTGAAATGAATATAAGTCTCGAAATTTGAGGAAACTTAAGAAACTTGACATGAATATAAATCTTAAGAAAATCCGTGGAATCTCAAGTAACATAGATCCAAGAAATTGAATTGAATAAATTAAGAAATGAAGAAATATGAAGGGTAAACTTAAGAAATATGATGATATTTGAAGTGAATATAAGTCTTTAGAAATGTGATGAAATTGAAATGAATATAAGTTTCTAGAAAATTTGAAGAAAACTCGATGAAACTTGACGTTAACATAAATCTTAAGAACTGTGGAATCTCAAGTGAAATATAGATCCAAGAAATTGAAGTGAATGTAAACCTAAGAAATTTTGAAGAAATAAGTGAACATAAACCTAAGAAATATGATGATATTTGAAGTGAATATAAGTCTTAGAAAATGTGATGAAATTTGAAATGAATATAAGTCTCGAAAATTTGAGAAACGGATGAAACTTGACGTGATCATAAATCTAAGAAAACTGTGAATCAAGTGAATAGATCAAGAAATGAAGTGAATAAACCTAAATTTTTGAAGAAATTCAAGTGAATATAAACTTAAGAAATATGATGATATTTGAAGTGAATATAAGTCTTTAGAAATGTGATGAATTTTGAAATGAATTAAGTCTCAAGAAAATTTGAGAAAACTTGATGAAACTTGACATGAACATAAATCTTAAGAAAACCGTGGAATCTCAAGTGAACATAGATCTGAAGAAATTTGAAGTGAATGTAAACCTTAAGAATTTTTGAAGAAATAATGGGTGAACATAAACCTAAGAAATATATGATATTTTAAAGAATATAAGTCTTAGAAATGTGATGAAATTTGAAATGAATATAAGTCTTAGAAAATTTGAGGAAAACTGATGAAACTTGACGTGAACATAAATCTTAAAAACTGTGGAATCTTGTGAATATAGATAAGAAATTTGAAGTGAATAAACCTTAAGAATTTTGAAGAAATTCATGAACATAAACCTAAGAAATATGATTATTTGAAGTGAATAAGTCTTTAGAAAATGTGATGAAATTTTAAATGAATATAAGTCCAAAATTTGAGGAAAACTTGATGAAACTTGACGAATATAATCTAAGAAAACCGTGGAATCTCAAGTGAACATAGATCAAGAAATTTGAGTGAATGTAAACCTTAAGAAATTTTAAATATAAGTGAGTATAAACCAAGAAATATGATGATATTTGAAGTGAATAAGTCTTTAGAAATGTGATGAAATTTGAAATAATATAAGTTCGAAAATTTGAGGAAAACTGATGATGCTTGACGTGAACATAAATCTTAAGAAAATATGGTGGAATCTCAAGGATCATAGATCTGAAGAAATTTGAAGTGAATGTTAACCTTAAGAAACTTTGAAGAAATAATGAATGAACATTAACCTTAAGAAATATGATGATATTTGAAGTGAATATAAGTCTTAGAAATGTGTTGAATTTGAAATGAATATAAGTCCTAGAAATTTGAGAAACCTGGAAACTTGACGTGAACATAAATCAAGAAAATTTGGTGGAATCTCGCTTAAAAATAAATTTTAAAATTAATAATCAGATCTTAAAGGTAAAATTGGTTGGAAATGAGTCACCAAATGATATCCCCTTTATTTATAGTTATCTCTGTGAATATAGTATAATATTTTTACCATGTAAATTTTGAATTAATTCCTCATACATCTTTATCAACGAATGCCTAAGTTTTAAACACTTCTCCCTTAAAATGAACCTCGAACAAAAATAACAATTTCGACAAAATTATTATCTCCACAATATGAAGATTATATTAAAAGATAATATTAAACTATATTAACTGTTTACAAACAATAAATATAAGTTATAGGAACACATGCATTTTAATGGGAAAGTGAGTAATTTTTTTATTCAATTTTAATCAATGAATATGAGAACAAACATTGAAACAAAAGAAAAGAAGCAAAATAATATACAAAACAAAAATATAAACAAAAGAAATGAATGCGGTTAGTAGTCATCTATTAACCATTTAACATTTATTATGGTTGTTTCAAATTTGAAATGGTGTGTTTAAAAATGATTTAAAACGTAACGAGGGAGAATATAAATCAAGACAGAGAGCCAAGATCTATAATTTTATTTCTATATTTACCTCAAAACTATCAATCATGAAATACATAAATGTGTTTATCTTGCTACACAATTAAAACAATTATTTTATTCTCATATCACCAATTTTTATTTTATGCTTATATTAAATAATTATACCGAGGATTTATAAAAAACAATTGAAAAACTAACTCTACAATTATTTTGATATATTCAGTTTATTATTATCCTCTAAAAAGTTGCAACCTATTAAAAAAAAAAAAAAAATTAAATAAATAAACTGTATTTTGAAGGATAAAATTGGTAGGAAAAAGAGCAACTAAAATGAATATTTCCTTTATAACTATATAGTTATAGATCCATCTTACATCATTTGACATGTGTTGTTTGTTGAATTATCTAATTAATTACTCCGCCTTATTAGAAAAATTCAATGTTGAATGTTATTTTTTCAGTTTCATAAAATATTATATTTGTAATTTTTGTTTGTTTTGAAATAATTACTAGTTTATTTAATATATTTATAATTAATATATTATCAATTATTGAACTTCACTATAAATCATTTCACTAATACTTAATAATCGTGTTTTACTATTTAAATAAATTTAATTAATTATTTTATAGAACCAAAATACAAACAAATTGATATTTAATCAGAGATGGATGAAGTAAATGATAAAGTATTATTTTTGTTGGATATGTTCTTCAAGTGGTTATGACTAGGCTCGATCAAAGGTATAACAAGTAACCGAGAATTTTATCTGCTACTCCCAAATTATACTTTGCATCCCATTTTTTTATTATTCCAGAAATATTCTGGTGAATGAGAATATTTTTTTAACAAAATTTTACATTGAAAGCAAATTTAATACAGTATTAAATTTTCGATAATTCATATGAAAATTCTTATACAAAAATTCTACAATTAAAATTACAATAGCTCATTTGGAAATTTCGTATTGTTAAAAAAAATTCAAAAATTCAAATTTACCATTCTCATCGGAAATTTAGTTAAAACTAAAATTTTGATTGTATTGTTCCTAATTTTTTTAACGATCATGATTTTACCGACATTAGAGGATTTAATTGCAAAAATTTGTAAGTCTAGAATGAATTATCATTTGTATACACAAGGACACATATGTAGGAAAACAACTTTAAAAATGAATTTTCCTAATTTTGTTTCCAACATGCAAGATCGGAAATAATGGACAATCGAGTTTCAACTTTATCTCGAACCTCAATACTTATTGTTGACAAACCAACAACAATGATTATATGTCACTCTGCGGTACATGGGTGGAGCTACAGGGGAAAATATATGTTAAGTTGCATGAAAAGGAAACAAATATGAACTGATGAAGCAATAGTCACCCATATCGTGAATCTACATCATTTATCCCTACCCAGACAACCAAGTGTTCTACTTGAACTAATTTAACAACATAGACAATATCATATAACAACTTGAAAACAAGTTAAGATGTTGATAGACATGAGTATCTAACTGCCCAAACCAAATTATATGAATCTTCTCATCCTAATAAAGATGAAATGCAACGAAACCACCGCTTTCCATCATTATCAACATCAATAATGTCTTTGATGTATGATGAGAAAGGTGAAATTGGACAAGTACTTATCTCTTGAATATTTGGTAGAAGGTCGCCACCAATCGACATGGTCGATGATAATTCACTTAGTTTTATACATGACTTTGTAGTATGACTTCAAGCAAAATCTCAATATATTCTAACGACTGAATCACGATGCACATCACCTCCTCACCCTGTACTTTTAACCCCTTGGCTTGAACTTCACCAAGATGGACACATTAAAGTTCTAGATTGATAGTTAGATCACAGACTTTTTCTTCAAACACACCGACCCATAATATCCAAATTACTAAAATATTTCTTCAACCTTCACACTGCCTCTAGATCTCACTTACCTCTTCGACTCACATCATGTTCTAAATGTGAAGTTTTGTCCAAAATACATGAATTGATTCCAAAGGATAAGGTGCCTAAAACTTGAAAATCGATATAGACACGTACACGTAAACCATGTATTATTCTAATTAAACAACCACACATCTCCTTGTTGAACCAACAAATTTTGCTATTTCTAGTTCTTCCTAGTAAGTTACATTGTCTTGAGACAAAACCGCATAACCTACCATAGAACTAAAAGTGTATTGATGCTCAATATTGACTATACTTTTGAAATGACACTGATGGAACCTAGCTACAACTTCAACATGGTGTTCACAACATCCAGACTTTGGCATAAATCACCACGAGATGTAGTCAACAATTTTAGCCTCCCAATGTGCGAGTCCACCAAATAATATGTTTAAATTAATATTGAAAATAAATGCATAATAATGACATTCAAATGTCATAATCTGTAATTTATTTGTTGTCATGGCCTTTATGTTAACAAAACTTTATTTATATGGTGTTAACCATGTTTCATTCACATACTTGAAATGATGGAATATCACCACAACACTCTGAAGTGCTTGAAATATACATCAAACCATCTTCGCTCGATTTCACGACTTTATATTTCATGCTCACGCTTTTGAAAGATGGAACCTACACAATATATGAGTTGCATTTGGAAACACATAATCCATGAGTTATATGCAATAAAAAATTAACACATAATCCACAACTTTATATCAATCATGGCGAAACATACCATTGATCCATGACATGTTCTTGTTCTTCGACTTCACGACTTTTATATTTCATGCTCATGTTTTTGAAAGATGGAACGTATATACAACATATGAGTTTCATTTGAAACACATAATCCATGGTTATATGTGCAATAAAAATTAACACCGTATGAAACATATTCAACAACTTTATTGAATCGGATGTGTCCAAAAGATATCAACCATAATTTAATTCTTATTTCTAGTCCACAACATATATTTGTCTGAATATATCTATAACATTTCATCTCAAACATTGCACCTCCTATTTAATGTGAGTAAGGTTTTATGCTCAGCATGGTCGAATAAGTTTTTGGAGGCCCCGTAGAAGTTAGTCATACGCAAAGGATAAAATAAATAGAGGCCCTATATAATCACCATTTAAGCTAAGCAATATTTTATGAGGCCCCATTTAACCATAAATTAACCTTAAAAATTTTGAGGCCCTGTGCCATAGGTCGCCTTGCACGCCCTCAAAGACGTAATCACCTATATACCGTAATACACACAGGTTATCCGGATCTTTATCTTTCAGTAAATGATGTAACTTGGTGCCATATTGTACTTAGTCATGAAATTCATTAAAAAAAATATTTATGATCTTTTAGACGCCATAATATGTCATGATCGTCCAAACCCTTATCTAGTTTATGATTATGTATCCTGCATCTAATGTAATGCCCTGTTTTTATTAATATTATATTATATTAATATTTTCAAATTACTAATCGATATTTATTTTATGACGAATATTTGTGTTAATTAATATATTTATTAATTTATTCAAGTATCGCTTCGGTTCGGTATATAATATTCGATCCGATGTTTAATTCTCGTAATTATTTTAATTGAATTAATTATATTAATAAATTAGGAGTGTGAGGATTAATTGGAGGAATTGGGTTTACACCTTAGTTTACTAACAAAAACACTTTCCTCATTTTCTTCCATCCAAACACTTTCTCATTTTCTTCCATTCAAAATACCAAACCAAGCATGGAATTTGAAGCTAGTAAGAAACATAGTTATAAAACCACATTTTCCTCATTTTCCCATTTGAAAACAAAGCAAAAAAAAGAAACTTGAGAGGAAAAGAAAGGGTTTTGGAGGAGAAGAGCAAGAGGAGAAGGAGGAAGAACATGAGCAAGCTTGAGGATGGGGTCTTGAAGAATCATCTTGGATCATCAAAGCTTCCATGGTAAGTGGGTTTGATTCTTCATCTCCTATAGTTGGGTTTTATACATATATTGTGATCGTGATGAAAATTAGTTGGTGGAATTAGTTTAGATTGAGGAAAACTAATAGTTGTTATAGGGTTTGATTGATTGTTGAAGTGATTATAAGGCGATTAGGAAAAGTAAAACTATAAATGGTGTAGTATTGTTATGTTGTTAGTGTTGGGGTGTAAGGAAATTATAAATTGTGTAGTGTTGTTAGTGTTGGGTGTAAGAAATTATAAATGGTGATTGAAAGTAGAATTATTAACTATGAAAGAAAGATTGAGGGACGCTCGTCTTTATGGCAAGCGTGGAGGAAATGAATTTTACTGAATGTCATGGTTTAACATTGGTTTTCTGCTTTTCCGCCATGAATTTTACCGATAATTGTAAATGGTTTCGTTTTATTCTAATATGCCAATTCCACCTAGTAGCATTTGGTGCTACAAAATATAATTAGGGATAAGATAGCCGATTAAATTTAGAATCCGATTATGTTCCGATTTCGAGAATTTCATTTAATTTTGAGCAAGTTGTCTGAATTCAACGAAATTGATGTGCTAGCTAAGTTTGATGTAGAACGAGTGGTGAGGTTAGTTTTAGAAATTACGAAGTTTTTACAAGTATCCAAATAGGCCAATTTACGTAAATTGAACCGGATTTTGTTTTAGTGGATTTAAGGCACGATGGACTATCCGCTGACGCTTGACGATTATTATTAATAATTTGTTATTAGGAATTAATTACGACGATTATTGATGATTTGTCTATTTTTCCGCTTTCCGAATTTAGTGAATTAATTAATAACTGTGTGTTAATAAACGTAATAACGTGTATTTATTAAAGAATACTGTGGATATGCAATGATGATTAAATTGATGTCATGTATTAAATCAAGCCCGATTTGTGAATGTATGATTTTGATGAATTTATTAGTGATGTTTGCATAATGCAATTATGATGCGATGATATAATTATCTTGTTTTGGATAAATTATGGTGATGTGGGCTTTATGTCAATTTAAGAGCGATGATGTTGTTTTGTGTTGTGTTGTTTTATTGTCGAGTCACATACATTT